>JAVQJG010139207.1:0-24632 GCA_036024015.1 Craterocephalus amniculus
AACAACGTGTCGCCTCCAACCAGCTTTACAAAAAACAACATCCGGTGCTTCCCGGAACTTCCACCTCTTTCACAACCGTGTGGTTTGTGTGTGAGCTCTAAATGAGTGTCACCACAATATAATATTAATGTTGCATCCACATCAGTAAAGTTATTCAATAAGAATTTTCATTGAATTTAAAATTTTACAAACTCACCATGATGCAGATGATTACAGGTGATTAACTCATGATGCAGCAAGGACAGTACCAGCGGAATCCCAAAGCATGCTGGGAAATATTCCAACACACCCATCCAAAGGACCAATCGATCTAACAGCTTTCTCTGGGGGGGCAAAGCCCAGGATCAATCAGAAAACAGCACCACTGTGTCAGGTGGACCCTTTAGTGTAGGATCCTTTAAGGTGTTGCTCCA
Organism: Craterocephalus amniculus; assembly: GCA_036024015.1. Lineage (NCBI taxonomy): Eukaryota > Metazoa > Chordata > Actinopteri > Atheriniformes > Atherinidae > Craterocephalus > Craterocephalus amniculus. Next base: position 414 of record JAVQJG010139207.1, read on the forward strand.
CTGAAAATGGCCTGACGTCACCATCTTTTGATGCACTCGGCAAAATTTAAAAAGCAGACACTGTAGGAAATCAAATGTCTTCATTGAAAATGGTAACTTATAGTCGTGTTTTTGGGCGTACCAACAGGTCAGACAGCAAGACTGGAGTATTATTAAAAATCATGGGACAATGCCATTAGTTGTCAGATGAAACCAGGCGCTTGTGGGTAGCAGCAAAGCTAAACCAAGATCTACGTGGATAAAATCTGGACATCCAAATTTGTGCTTTATGTATTTAATTAAAATATCTTTCAAATTAAAAATAAAGTTTTGTGTATCGAATCGTGGGTCACAAATCGTGAAACGAATTGAATCGTGAGTTGGGCGTATTGTTACAGCCCTACCCAATACTGATACTTACATTTTGTTATGAGCAAAATATTGTGTCAAACCTCACCTTAAAACCTTAAGGTGTAACTGATAAAGTCCACATCAGAAGGTGTTAGAAAAACAGACTCATTAATTATTAACCAATGAGTTAATTTCAAATTTAAATTCAAGACTTAGCGTAACATGCCGATACTGTCTGATCCTTGTTTTTTGTTGGTATCGGCACCGATACCCGATACTGGTATCGGATCGGGACAGCCTTAGAAGAAATTTCCATTTCTTAAATCTCAAATCTAAAGCAGAGGCCAGAATGAAAATGTTTGGGGATTCAGGCTGAAACGTGTAGCCCTGATATATCAAAGGTTTGCGCTTCTTAAAAGAGATGCAGAGTTAATAACAGGCGCAAAAACAGCTGCAGCTGATTTATCAGTCTGTACAAATAGGATTGCACTCGCAAAACTGTTACAATAGCGCTGCAGTGCATTTGGCACTTTTGCCTTGAATGAATATGCAACTGGGTGTTTCTGTTCCATAGGATGTAAAATGTTGGGAGACGCAAATGCATAGAAATCAGATTTGCAGGTGCATTTATAGGACATTTACAAAATGTGAAACTGGTTGCACTGGTTGTTTTTGTGCCTATAAATACCGCTTTTGAAAAGCATGAGTACACTGACTTGACTTGGCGCACAGACGGTTGCGGCTGGACGATAGTGATCAGATGCTGCAGGATTACAGAGGAGCATCAGTCTGATTCAGAATATTTTCTCATGACCGGTTGCATACATAGACTGAACAAAATCTTCTGGAACAAAAACTTTACATATCAATGGTTTATTTGTGTCATGATTAAAAAGACAAATGCTGCGAAAAGGAGACCCGTTTATATGCAGAGGTTTATATTACCCTGCAACTTTTAGATATTTTCCTTCTCCAAAACACCAAAGCATGATCCAAATCAGACACATTGTGCTTTATTGTTTAAATCGACCAGATCCATTTTAAATTTTTGAATAAAGGGCTATGTTCACCCAGGGCGTGAAACTAGCCAGGAGCAGTCAGATGAATCTCTGGCAAGCAAACAAGTGACTCGTATTCATTGCTACAAAACAAAACTGCTGCTATATTTAAGATGAAGAAAGGGCTTCGGACCTTTGAACTGTGTATGTTCAAGCTTACTTAAACCTTATTCAAAGGATCTCCTACCCTTCCTTTATTATTATTTGACTGATGTGAAAGTATCAAGGATCTGAGACTCCAGAACAGAGATAAAACCAGAACAGATGAGTAGTCAAGTGAAACATATTTTGCTGCTGGAATCTTGCTGGCCACTGACCACAGTGAGAAATGCTGCTCTCTACAAGATGCATAAGACAGGAATGGGCTACAAACTCCTGCTACAGTACATAAGAGACAACCAGTATCACCACTATGAAAAAGGTTTCAGTGGAGAGTGATCATAAATGCTTTTGCTTGCATGTCACTAAAGAGGCCTTTTTGAAAAGGTGTTAAAGCTCAGCTTTACTCACTTTATTTACAAATATACAGAAAAGGCGTATTTACTTGTAAGCGCATTTAATTTAATGTTGATTAAATTTAATATTTGAATTTGCTGTGAAAACATGCCCGTCATTCCAAGCTTCCTTCATTATCAAAATACCCGGTAATGTGGCTATTTTGCTATAACACAGTCCGCAGCGCTGATCTTAAATATTCCTGTATTGCAATATATTATTTGTGTATTTTTATTTTTTCTATGACTTTATTGCCCACCTTGATGCATCAGATAACATCTGTGTAATAAGTCTAATGTTATATTTTGGCCACTTGGGAGTAAGTAATTGGCTTTAAATAGTAATATTTGATAATTTACTGATATGTTTGACGTGCTGGCAAACAGTGAAGCACACATGGCAAACAGATGTAATGATTTTGGTCACGTGTGAGTCCAGTTTTGAACAGCCTTTTTGGTTTTGTTATTTTGTCTTTACAAAAAAAGCACTCTGGGAAATATCTCAACATCTCAACAGCTAAATGCTCAACTAGATGTTGACAGTTTAGCTGCTGTGCTGCTAGGTGGAAGCGTCCAGCCGCCTGCTGCCACTGTAATGTGAGAGCTGTGAGACAAGGAATGTGAAAGAATAAAATGAGTTATCCACGCAGTTATTCTTCAGTTGTGCCACCGCTAATGGTACCTGCAAGGTTGGATGGAAATTCTTTATGGGTTTTTATGATTTATATTTAAAGTGGTCATAAAGTTCACAATTTAAAGTAGTGGGCATGGATGGAGCTTGACATAAAAACTACATTTTTTACAAACGATCCATCTGCTGCCTGCAAGATTTCAAATGCCAACTTCTACTCCTACTCCCCCTCAGCATGTTACACAACATCATGCAATCACTTGTGCAAGTTTAAGCACCAAATTTACTCATTTAATTTTACGAAAGTTTATGGTTTTGGTAAAAATGAGTCCTTTTTCAAGTTCCATTACATATATACATACATACATATGAAAAGAATTATTTGTGCAGCTTCTCCAGGAGCCATGAATGTCATTTTCTAAGGTTATTGGACGGCAATTATCTTGTTTTATTTATTTATTTAGGTATCCTCATGACATGACCCTTTTAAAGGTTATCCCGCTAATTGTTTCTGACGTGATATTTCATGACCAACGGCCGGGGTCAGAAGTTAATGGGCAGAGAGGGCAAGTTCAGGAAATGCCCTGAAAATTAAAATGAGACAAGAAAAGCCTCCGTAATTAGGATTAACTATTACTGCCATCATCCGTGTTCAGTTTAAAAAAAACTGAGTTGTTAAATTTTCACACATGAAATCAACCTCTGACCTCTTTGGGTCATTGAAGTGAACTGTTTTCCTTTCTGACTGATGCCGATTGCACTGTTTTGTGGCTGGAGATGTGGATGGAATAACAACACCGTCTTGAATGCAGAGGTGATCTATTTATGTGATATTGTTCTGACGCCTGTAAGAGAAAATTATAGATTCATTTACTAGGATATAAGAGATCTACCATTATGGAACAGCTTGGCAATCAGAGCCAAGAGCAAAGGTGGAAAACAAATTTCTTACCATGACGTGTGTAATAGTACAGCACTCTCATCCTGTTATCATTTTGCACCTGACTCAGATACCCTGACTCTGAATGATTTTTAACAGATAACTCTGGCAATCTGAGTTGCTGAGATGATCATGTTAGTTATTTAGAAGAGCCATAAGTGGCACAGATGAATTGTGCCTGTTACTTATGAGGGAAAAACCTGCGTAAAATTATTTCCCACTGTGTAAAAATCAATTTACATCATTTGAGCTGCTGCAGTTTGACTCCTTCGGGGATTCACGTATGCACGATATTGCTGCTTCGGTGCAAATGAATGACAAATTTCTGCACCTCATGTATTAATCAAACGACTCCCACATCACCAGCCCGCACAAACACAACCCTGCAATAATGCATTAAGAAAAAACACCATGTCCTATAGCGTGACAAAACACACAGGTCGGTTTACACGGTCGTGTTCATACAACAGTCAAGGCCACAGACAGGTAGCGTGATGGCTAGGCTGGAAATATGATGGAGAGGGGGATCCAGAGGGTGAAGGAGGACAAGACCTTGCACATGGAGTGTTTGGACTCTCATTACGCTCAATAAACAGTGTACTCAGAGAATCAAATATTTATCGTTAATACCTTCCTGAGTCCACACTGCTGTGGATAAATAGCTCTTATATTACCAGGGAGATCTGTCGATAAAGTTTAATAACATGAGCATTACTTCTTAACTGGATGTTACAGTAATAATCTAACCTGAAAGCACAAGATGGGACAAAAATCTGGAATCACTTTTCCTTTCTCCACATATTTTTTTATAACTATAACTGTCATTCAGTTTCAAGTTGTAGACTGGGCCCTGATTTAATTCAGCTGCTGGTTTAATCATATTTGGTCTTGTTATGTGTGCAGTTTGATGGCCCCCTCTGCCTTTACTGGTCATCCTAAATCTGATTAATTTTACACTTCAAGAGATTTAACACATATAATGTTCCATTTTCTATACACACTTACACTATAGTAATGGAGCTGCCATTGAGTGAGGCGAGAGGTGGGATACAACCATGGTTCAAATTAAGGGGGGGGGGGTTCCTCCCAGAGGAGTAACATAGTCCTCTTTCAGGTTATACTTTCTGTTATTTTCCACAAGATTCCTGGTAGTTCTTAAATGACAAGCATAGCATGAATTCAGAAAAAAAGCATTATTTCTCAGCATTGTGTTTATTCATTTGATCCATAAGATTTCTCAACAACGACACAAAGAATCTGTTCATCAGTCGCCCAGAAAGCAACAAATTACTGTATTTGCTGCTTTCTGTGGAGAAATATATCTGCCCCTATGTCTGGTTTGATCAGCTGCATGGAGTAGTAGCAAACTGCTTCTGGCTGTAACCCTGTTTTCAACCATGTTGCCATGCTCTGATACATAGGCACATACACTTGGTCACGGTGCATACCTGTAAATAAGGCTGTGGAAGCCCCTGTGTAATCTGAAGCCTCAGGACAGCAGGGACAGGTAGCTGGTTCATAAAAGGCGCGACACAGAGACGAATTCAACCAGAAACCATGCATGCTCCATGTTTCTAGTCTGTTCTGTCATCTGTGTGCAGTAGTGTAATTTAACCCGGGTGAAGGTGCTTACTGCTGTTTTGCTGAACTCTTTCTCCCTGTAGCATAAAGCAGAAAGCTGTAGTAGCTTCATACAGTCAAATTTATTAAAAAGAAAATACACTTAACACTTTAAAACCTGTAATGGAAAAGGTCAGCTTGTGACTACATTGCTATTTTTGTCCATTGTGGAGTCATTTCTTGGACTATCCTCAAGTGTTTTATAGTTTTTAAGATCTATGCAGTTTATGCTAAAAGATTACATGGGTCAATGAGATAAAATAATTTTAAAAAGTGTTGAAATATTGCCTTGAATATGAGAAATACACCAAAATAAAAAAATAAACATACAAAACTTGGTGATCCAAATCATTTATAAATGTAAGAAAATAAATAAAGTAAAAATCAGTTTTCTTCTTTTGTCATTTGTTGGTTTATTTTACTCTTTTAAGGAGAAAGGTGTATACTTATGCTCCTGAATCACTCTACATTTAGGCTAAGCTTGTTTAGTTCCAGTGAAGTGAGCTCCAAATATCTTGTCCATGATGTTGCAGTGCAGCAGGCTAATTTTCAACCTTAAGGCCCATTTATGCTCGACGCAGATGAAGGATACACAGACGCACGGAAGATTTCGTCTGTCTTCTGCGTCAATTACGTGCATATTTGGTGCGTTTTCGGGCTCTTTGCGCATCCGTCACTCAACGCAGATGACCGAATAATACCACCTGAAACCAGTATTGAGCATAGTGGAGCAGAAACAAACCAGGGAAGAAGAAGAAGATAAACAGGAAAAGGAAAACCGTAGAAGAAGAATGAGGACAAGAATGAAAACATAAGAAGTTGAAGAACAAGTGTTCAGAAAGTATTGGTAGTTAGACACAACTTCATAGCAGCGGGTTCATGCCGCCAACCGATGTCTGAAACTAAGGTCTTATCACAGATTTAACAATGAACTCAGCACTGCCCCGTAGCGGAGGTTAGCTGTAGCAACATAAACGACGCATGGAAGTATGAAGGCAGCCACGCATGAAGACGTTTGGAACGGACGTCCCTATTTACGTCCGTCAGGGAGCATAAATGGGCCTTTAGTGATTTAATGTTCAGCCAAACTGTTGCAGATGAAATGTACTCCACTGCTTATTTTTATTGCTTGTCTATCAGCTATTAGCTTCAACTTAGTATTGATGAAATAAACTCTGCCAGCTTCAAGGTATTCTTATGTTTTTTACTGCATCATAGCACTGTGGCTAGAACTGAGACCTTGCAGAAAATAGGACTGAAACAAGACGCCCCACTGAAGAGTTGTTTCCTTTATATGTTGCTCTTCTTACATATGAGTTGCATTTAATAGATGCCATCAGTTCCTCCTCAGGAACTAAACTGATGTGCATTGACCCTGTATCCGTTTTGCTTACACAGATAAAACCACAGCAGTTTGAGGGCACCTTCGGTTGTCATGCTCAGTGAGAAGAGCTGCGACACATGGAAACAGGGAGACACATTAGTATAAGTTTTCCCATCTTATTGTTCACAGTTTGGGTCCTTGTACATCTGGATTATATTTACGCAGCCTATTGTTTTGCTAGTCTTTGCTCCCTCAATGTCAGACCAGCCCACTCACCTGTGAATCTGTCACTGAGTCTGCTGAGCTTTTAAGTCTGAACTGAATTCAACCTTGATTCCTATATCAGTGTGGTCCAGATCTGAGGCATGCCTTTAGCTACCCAAAGAGAATACTGTAACAGCATCCATTTCCTTCTCTAAGATTACTCCCTGCATCCTAGAATTGAGAAACTCGCTGACATATTTCATTTTTCCTTTGTTTTTGACCATTTTTAAAGAAAACTAAAGAAAAAAATGTTTTCTGTTGTGCAGTGAGGCAATGAAGTAGATTTTCTGTACAAAACTGTTTGCTGTGTAGAATCTTCATAAAGTATACAGTGCAATAAAAAGAAAAATATTGGAATTCTATTTAGGCGCCCTTTGCATGATGAGTGTATTAGGCATACAAAACAAAATATCCCAATGCACAAACAGGATGAATGAAAAAAAATGAATAAGATCTTCACAAAAACATGTAAACTTTATCATACAAACAGATTCATGGTGGCTTTTTCATCTTGTTTGATGAGCTTTATCATACAGAAAGCCTGCTGTATTGAGTGAAAGTAGAAGAACCAGTGATTCCATGGCTGCATACACGACTTCCCAGCAGTCACTGTAACAAACTCACCAGCGTCTTCAGAACCATGTCACACTCACAACGTATTTATCTGATATTGATGTGCAGCAGAGAGGCTTTTACAGCTTTCATTGTGCATTATGCTTTTAATTCAGTAGCAGCGCACTATTTAAGTTAAGTAATTACATATGTGGCTGTCAATTTGACAGGCATTAAACTGTCCACAGACATCTGCTAGACTTCTTCTGGGCTTCTTAGTGGCACTCTGAATTAAAGTGAGATGATGACAGTAATGGTGTTTTCAGTAATAAGCATATAGTGTCTGTTTACTGTGTGTGGAGTACACTGTGTTGGCAGCACTGTGAGATTAAATGGCTTCAAACCTCTTGAAAGTCCTGCAGTGATTTGACTTAATCTTGATCAAAAGTCTGTCTAGACTCATTAGCATCCCTCAGGTAGTTTTATTTTCTTCTAAGAGTCAACCTCCTGGTGAAAAATGTGTGCATGAAACAGACTTTGTAAGAGGTGGGGGATATAATAGGGCTATTAAGTTCCAGTTCTGTGTGCTTTATTATACAGGCTCAAATAGTCCTGTGCACACACAGTGTGGGATTTTATTAACTGTTCAAATCTATTCACTGTTCGCAGGATGATGTCCGCCAAGTCGGACCATCATATGTCTGATTTTCCGATGATGACGAGGAGGGGGAAGTCACAGTCAGGCAAAAGTCGAGACTTTGGGTCAGCTCTCTCTTTTGGTGTGACTCTGCTGCCAGTTTGAGCAGATGGTACACTGACATACTTTCCCAAAGGAAATGACCCAATATTTGGCAACAATCTCAAAGATATCATTTCTTAACTAGACTCACATTTTCTCAAGTTATTTTTACAGGATCTCTTACAGCAGGTTCATGCAAAGAAATTAGAATTTTCTCACTCAGATAAGATTAATTTCAGACTAATTTTACACTTACTTTGGAAGTACTCTAGTATTGTGGGGAGATTGTTTTTATTTAATATACATTGTTAGAGCACCTTGTGTTGCTTGTAGCATAAAAACCGCTTTATAAGAAAAATTTGATTGACTGAAGTGACAATATCCCTTGTGTTCCTATTTGCTACTGGTCCCATCCAGACTAACGTCAAATAAAGGCTTTTGGGGAATTCCAGGGTACTTACTTTTGGTGCGAGCAAATTTGTTTAAGAATTTAAAAACTTACTTGATTTCCTCTCCAAATAACAGATGGTATATAATGATGCAATTATTAAACATTAGCTTCAAATTGCACGCAGTGAATGAAGATAAGTGCATCTCTGAACACCATTACTTTCCATTACATTCAATCAGTCGTTAAGATTGGTTTAATCTCTCACTTTCATGAGAAGCACAGTGCTTTAAAAGAAGTGATGCCCTTAATCAAGCAGTGACTTTGGTCCTGTTCCATTCAGCTTCATTTCTATGTCGATCGTCCTCCTCATCCAGACTGAGAAGCTGAGGCCACTAAAAGCATCAATCTTATCTTCAGTGTGTGACTCCTTTAGTCTAAAAGACAACAATAAGGTTTTTACTCAGGTCTTGAACGGCCGTATAATTTTGATCAGCATAATGTGATCTGATCTGAATGTTTTTGGCCAGATTCTGACCTGGAGTCTGTGATATGCATCAACTCATTTCATTTGGCTAGTTTTGGCATAGTTTGAACTCAAAGATTGAGTGTCTCACTTCTCAACCCTTCTATCCACTTTGATGCGTGAGAAGCCTGTCTAACAAGGCTGAGTTGTACCGACTGGGTTCGAAATATTCATTGTAAATTCTCTTCACAATCTTGTTCCTGTGAAAACTATGCATGAATCTAGCAACTTGCTGTTCAGCATACAGTATATGTGTCTGTGCTGTTGTTGAGCTGGTGGTGTCCAGTCACTGACAGACGCTTGGGCCCTCCATACTGCATCAATTCTGCCAGAGAAACACTGCAGCAACAGTCATCTGGACAAAAAATAGGAAACAGTTTTTTCCGACACAAGGTTTTACATAGTAGACCATAAAAGTCATTTGATTACTAAGTCTTAAAACGAGTTGACAGATGAGACTAAAGAGGCGTTTAGTCTTAATCCACATTTAACGTTATAGCATAGCCAGGAGAAAAACTAAACATTATATCAAACAAACAGCACAGTCGTGGAGGGATGATGATTTTTGTTGGATTTGCTGCTGCATGGCTTGAACACTTTGTAGTGTGTACACTCTGTGTATCCTCTGTCCGTCCATCAACTAAAACTTTGCTGAAATTAGGTCATGAAACAGGACAAAGATCAAATGTACAACCAATGATGACCCAAAGTCAAACTTCAAGTTGTTTGAAATGTTGTGGTGGGACCTTAACCCTTTATGGGGCACTAATTTAAATACTTAATTCTAAAGTTAACCATAGAGAAGTATTTCATTGTGATACTTAAGGATATTACAAGTCTGTAAAGCTAAGTTACTTTCCTCTAAAATAATATCAGACCTACAGCAGAAAATGGGCAGGACTAAACATTTCTTTTCATTTTACGTGGGAAGCCAATGTCATTGAAAGGTCTGGAAACTAGCCTGATTTTTGATGATGGGTGATGAGAACTTCATGTGGTTCTATGATTTCATAGAGGTATGAGGAGGATTTAGTATGTCCTATCTGAAGTGATCAAATATGGTCACTTCAATAAAGGTTTACAAGAGTGAATAAACAAAAGCCCACAAACCTGAGTGAAAAGGGGCAACACTGTAAAGAAGAGAGGTCATAGAACATTTACCTCAAGTAATTGCTACTAAAGGTTTTTCCACAAGCTTCTGACTTGTGGTGTATATTCTGAGTTTCACACACTTCTGAACAGTTTAATGTGCAACTTGTCCTGTGTTGTTTTGCCTCTAAATTATATTTATCTGAAGACCTGGGAAGTGTCACCAGGTTTTTAATCATTCACTGATAGAAAGCTTCGAATTGAAAGAGGGTTTAATTGGTTTTTCATGAATGTAGATAAATTAAAACTCTTTTGAATATTTCATACTGCATCTGTCTCATTTTCTTATTAAAACTAGTAAGAGTTATAGTTGGAGTTTTTTTAACATATTGTAATTTGTATTCAGATACAATTTTATTCCAAGGCTCCATCACTAAATCCAGGCAAAGAAATGTGATCAATGTGTGGAGCATCTACTGTAAAAGATGCTCCCTATGAGTCAACCACCAAAAAAACACATCAAATAGGCAGCATGCCAGCACAAAATGAAGGGTTATACAATCTATGACATTTTAAAACCTGCAGGATAAGCTTCAAAGTCAAACATTAACCGAATGTTTGGTTGATTCCTCTCCAAAAACACACACACAAGTTAATAATATATTACCAAAACCTATTTTATTCTCTAATTAACACTGAAAATCATGTATGCAGGGACATCCCTCAGAGAAAAGCCCTATGATAATTGTCATTGTGCTTTCACTGGTTTCTTGCCAAGAGACAAAAAAGTGTTTGGTTCCTGTGGTAGAAAGTTTAACTTGAAAAGTGCCATACCTGCTCAGCAAACCCTCCTTAAAGGTAATAAAGGAAAAGATTTCTCAAGGGGAATGGGTGAAATTAGCTCATCACAGCAATAAAAGAGGGGGCTCCTATTATTAGGCCTATCTCCACTTTCTGCCTAATGTAGTGTGGAAAAGGCTCATGCAAATGCCGTGCAACTCCAGTGAAAGGCACATTGGCTTCAGCCTTTGCACTCTGCATGTACCAGGATATTGTATAGACACTGAACAAAGATTTAACGCATACTCTACTGTAGAACTGCATCTCCGTTTCCCTGCATGAGACACTGAAATGAATAAATTACAGAACTGTGTAATATTTCATATACATGGTCATGATTTACTCCTCTGTGTGATTTAGCCTTCGTGCCATAAGCTTGTCAGGCACAAACACAAGTGTAACCTGTAGGAAATTAGTCTCCGCCAGGATTTATTGGTGCTGCTTTGATGTAAACACTCTTCTCTGAGGGTGTTAAAGATTGTTTTCTGGATTTAAAAGGAGCTATTTCCTCAGTGCATCAACTGAAATTGAGAGTAATTATTGCTCAGGCTCTCTACAACTTGCAGATTTTTGCACTTCTAATAGGAGGAAAGATAAACAAGGCCAGAATTAAAGATGCATTTTGCTCGCATCCCTCGGTCTGTGATCTTCGGACCAGTCCCGAGTGCCTTGCACATTTGAACATACACACGCATATTCATCAAAACTCTGCCAGTCTTGTTTGGCATTCTGCTGCAGTCCCGATGCAGGCAGACCTTGGAACCTTGGTTGACCAAGAATCCTCCATCCACTACAGTACACATCATTAAATCTTCAAAATATATGAATTATTCACAGCTGCAAACATGATTTAGCAGCATTTCATTGTCATTATACAGTATATGTATCTGGATGACTGTGTGTGGATGTGTTTTTGTTCACATGGTCATGGTATAAATCACTTAATGCAGTCATAATTATCTGCTTTAGAGGGCAACAATGAAGGGTTGTGTATAGATATACTGCTGTTACACAAAATACCGAATGTTTCTTATCAGGATGTCTGTGGAAATGAGCTCATTAAACCCTCTCACCATGCCAGTAGTTGTAAAGAAACCAAGACTCTCTGTGATAATTAGGTTAATTTAGGATTTTTGACTCGACCGCAGCCATTCTCCCACATAGTGGTAATACAGTAAAATTTCATGCAGGTGCTCTCACTACCACGGCTTTCATGCACATAGCCATGAAGGCTCAACCTGGGGAAAAGGACATTTGTCAATACGGTTTTGGGACAAAGAAAACGATTTCTTCGGAAAACTCAGAATCCAGATTGAAGAATTATGGAGAATCTGGCTGTAACATTTATGGATGGACAGGTTTGCCAGTGCATCCAGGTTGCTGTGCCACCTGTGGGGCCTGCATCACAACATGCAAAAACAAAATTTCCTCAGCCTTCTGATTGGCCAATGTGGTTTAAGAGGGTGGGGCTTGATTGCCACCTTTTCATGTCTGTTGTGTAGATGTGATATTCCTGAGTGGAGGAAGGAAATAATGGTGCTCAAGGGAACATTGAGTTTTACCATACTCATGTACAAATGAAGAAAGCTTGGGATTGCCTCCTTCCCTTGGTCTGTGTCTCGCTTTGTATATCAAGCTCTATAAGTCCCAATTCCATTTCTTTTTACTCATTTCTTTTCACCCGTTTTTTTCCCCCATTCCCCTAATCCTTGTTTTTTCTCAACCCCTAATTCCTTAAAATTAAACAGTATGGAGATAGAGATGTAAATGTTCCTCTAGAAATGTGATACCCCTACTTTACTGTTGTACTTTATCAGAAGTTGCCACTAATTGCAACATCAAACAAAGCAACAGGTATCCATGACAACCGAATGGCATCAAACTGAAAACAACAAACGCATGCTGTATCGTTTTAGTGGCCTGGCCGATGGGCATATTTTTGCAATTGACTTCAAAAAGGTGAAAAAACTATTGTAATATTGTGGTCAGTTAAAAAGTTATAACCTACACACTGAGAGAGCTATGCTGACAGCGTTAGCAATTTTAGCAAACATTAACTAACATGAACTTAATTAATTAGCGGTTAGCAATAAGTTAGCGCTATGATTGACAACGTCATTAAATAAATGGCCACAAGATTGAACACAATTTTAAAACACTTTTGACATCATTATTGATGCTGAATAGGCTGTGTACATTTATGGCGATCCTGCATTCAATCTGTCCCCATCTTTGCCGATTTATGGTGTCTGCTAGGAAAGTTTTTGTACCCCTTTGTTTCAAGTGTGGCCCTGGGTTGTCTTTGTTTGGAGGGTTGCGTGGCCCTCACTCTGAGCCATAATATCAACTGAGGATAAGAGGTAGAAACGTGATTCATTCAACTCCAGCCAACTTTGTTCTGCATTTAAAAAGTTAAAGACAAGCTAATCTGTACGTCTACACAACCGCAAACCTGATTTCAGCTCCCATTTTTTGCCTTGAAAACTGTAGATACAGACATTGTAACTTATATCAAGATGTAATTTGTACTACAACTAAGAAAGCATAATAATGAAAACAACGATACACAAAGAAGCATAGTGTTTCTGAATATAAAAGTGAGAAACTCATCAGCAAAGCAGAGAGAAAAGACATGTTTTATGTGGTGGTCTCAGCTCAGCTGGAATCACTGATAGAAAACAAACTGTCAAAATGAATCCAACAATTACACAATTAGCACCCATAATTACTGTAGATAAGAGTATTTTGAGAAAGTTAACACACAATTTATCCCACAAATTTGTGTCCCAATTAATCAGACTCATTTGCACTTGCTTGAGAAAACTTTTCAGGGCTCCACGACCTCATGGTGATCCCCTCCAGGTGATGCAACCCACAAGTTTCAATGTCAGTTGCAAACATGGAATGGATGAAAATAAAAAATAAAAAAAACAGACATGGATGGTGCGTTATTATGTGATTATACTTCTAAATGTTTGGTATTCTTCCCTGTGCAGCAGAGATAAAACGGTTTTATGTGTCTCTTAGAACAAAGCAGAATTAATCAAAGCCCAATGTTGTGACAATTGTGACTCTCTGATCTACTGGTTTGTCACTGACAACACAAATGAAGAACTGTTGGAGATTTTAACTGGAGTGGCGTTAATGTGGTTGTGGGACAATTTCACTGTTAGAGGAGACACAGAAATCAATCTGCTGTAGTCCTCTCTATCCCCGCTCTCAGCTATAGATGAGAGCAAGGACATTTTTAACCTTTCAGCCGGAGAGCGTTTGCTGAGCACACAGCACACTTGCATTTTCCCAGAGAGCCCTTAAATAGAAACAAAAGGAAAGGAGAAGATATTTAACTTGGACTCATTATGACTTCACTCGGGCTGTCTTCATCTGGCTGACTACTGTCTTTTCACCATAACAGAGGGCCATTAATTTTTAATTGAAGACCTTCAAAAGGAAGGAAAAAAATGGCTTTTCTGTCTTCTCCTCAGTTCTTGATGTCGAGCCAGGGAGAAATGGAAAACATGAATAGGTAAGGCAGATTATGAGATGTTTTTTCTCCCTCGTGGGGTACAACAATAGAAGATTTGTTTTATTTTATTTTCATGGGGAGCTAAATGCAGTGAATGTTGAGTTCAATGTTGTATGTAACAGGTAGGCAGATGCATATATCCACTGTGGGCCTTTTGCAAGTTCCTAAATGAGGCCAATTTTTTCCTCCACTTGTCTGAATTGACATGCCCCAAATGAATTTAGAATATCTTCCAAACTATATGCATGATCTGGATCTCAAAATACATGTGATTACCACAAAGATGTCAGAATCGTGATATATGATACTGTGTTGGCATATTTGGTTAGCTCCTTCTGAGCAAAAACCACTTTCAGTGAAAAAAAAGAGGATAGCATCTAGTGATTAGTAAAGTAGCATGTAATGGTTAGCTGTGCAAAAGTAGAGGCCAAAAAACTGAACCAAAACATTTTTACAGATGGTTTTGGGAGGTGTTGTGCAAGTAAATATCTCACCGGTTGATGTTGATAATTGACAGCTCTATCAATGGCCAGTCAGAAGAATCAACGTATAGCTCCCACATTCAGAAATGTCAGAAAGAAGTGAAGCCCAAGATATATCATTGGAAGAGTGAAAACTTCACTATGAAACTCCCTTAATCTTCATGTGCACTAAAAGGACCTACATAAATCATTTTAAATAAACAGAGTCTACATTTTCTATTTTTTAAATCACCAGACTGTCCACTAGATAAGTTTTTTTGTCTTTTTCAGGAAAATCAGCTAAATTATAAGTGCTACTGAATGTTTATTTATATGGGCTATTATGACAGTTTATTTACTTAAAATGTTGCACTAATAAAAAACTAACAGCATTCTGTGAAACAAAGTACTTTACCAACCACCCTCATTGACTTGAAATAAAATAATACCTTTGGTCATTGTTTAGAAGATTTTGCAACAAAAGATATTTTTGTTGTTTCAAGGGCAAAGAGTTTCTTTTGACATCTTTAATTTAGTAGATAAAAGATTAAATAAAATGTTAAAAAATTGAACAGAGATTATTTAAAAAAGGAAACAAAAGAAAGTTAACCCATCTGATTGAGGGTTTTCTTTTAATGTTTAAGGACATCTGTAATGGAAACTGCTTGGATATTATCTCACAGACATTCCCCAAGGATGAAGGCATTCTAAAGAGTTCTCTCCCTTTTCCTTTCATAGGTGTCCATCAAGGTTTTTTCTTTCTAATCTTCAACAACTATTCTGCTGATTTATAACCACCAGCAAAGTAACCTGCACCGCCACTTTCTGGATGAGAATGTGGCTTGGTTTATTCAGAGAGCTCCATACTTGCACCATCTGTAGTTTTTGATGTAATCAAAATAAATTTAGTTTGTTTCTTCAACTGCATGCTGCCTCTAAACCTGCAATTGGGTCTCTTTGACTACACACATAGAGGATACTGTTTTGTCTAAGATTTCAGACTTTCAGTGCTTTGATGCAGTAATCTGTGTTTTCAGCAGCAGTTTAGCAGACAGAAAATATATGCCATACCAACATTTTCAGTAACAAACTGTAAAAGTTTGTGATTTCAGGAGAAAGGACAAATCTTGTCTCTGTATTTGTCTCATGCTTGGCTCAGGCTGCTAAATGTCTGCAAAGCTGTGGCTTTCTCTTGGCTTTTGTGGAGGGCCTGCATACTGTACACACATACTTTAATGGTTTCCAAGAAGTTGTCATGTAGACCGTCAAAAAAATGAATAGCTCAGCAAGTCTTTCAGGTAACTAATGAATATATTCCTGTCCATAGTGTTGGAAAAAACTCTGTTACAGAAAAAAGAAAATGATGACAAAGAATATAATAATATAGCACTACAGTATATCAGATTTAAAGGGTATAGGGGCAGACCCTGTGCAGTAACATACAATGTGACACTCTTTGCTTTCACATCTTTTTTTTTTTTTACAGGAAATCATAGCATAAAATCTAGGATTTTAAATGAGCTAACAGGAAAATACAACACACTCTTTTTCCAAAGTAATATATTGGAGTTTCAACAATGTTCAGAGACATGAAACTGGTCTCAAAGGCTCAGGAGTGTGTACATGCTGAAGCAAAATTAGCTGGTTCCCTTATTATTCTTTGTCACTGTATTGGGTGAAACTCTGATTTAAATGGTAATTAAACCCACGGAGTAGAAAACAAAGAGATTTTAATTGTTTTTACATGCTACACAAAAGTTGTTGAACAAGTTTAGTTTAATAAGGTTCTAAAATCTTAAAGATGTAAGCAAAATGTACACAAAATGAGTATGAAACTGTTTCATTTTGTGATTAGACTTTGAATCATCATCTCAACAGTGGTGACATGAATAAAGAAAGATTTGATATGACCTCTATGGAGTCTCGTTACTGGCGGTGCATATTCAGAAATGGGACCGGCAGATGATTCTGAAGACGAAGTAAGATAATGGAGTCAGTCTCAGTAATAACAGAACTGGGACTGATTGGGTTGACTGATTGGAGCAAATTTTGATGGCAGCATTAAAGATTAAATCAGTTTGGCAGTTTATGAAAATGGAAATGAAAAAACACAGCGATAGTGTCCAAACACCAGAGAAGAGAGGAATAAATCCCCTTTTTAAACTTAGACACTAACTCAATTTATGACGTCAGTTATGGCTCATTAAGTAAAGACTTGTTGTTCATAAAATAAGACTACTGTACACAGAGAAATTGAAACTATAGAGTGGTGAGATCCATTTTGCTATGAATAGTCAAGATGTTTGTCCCATGATCATTTATGCGAATTTTGGGCAAACTTTTTTTTTTGTAAAAGACAGGATTTTCTGAAATCTATGGGCTTATGCATGTGTGCCATCTTTGTAACGAGTAATAAATTGAAAAGTGAATAAAAGGTTTGGGTGATTTTTAAAGATATGTTTTGTAAGACCAAACCAGAATTCACTGAAGTCCGCAAGTCCCCTTTAGTTTTAAACAACATTTTTTAGTCTGCTCTGGCAAACACTGGGTCTGATTTTGTTTTGTTGCTGGGCCTCTTTCATCTGGCAGTTGTTGCTGTCAAACTCTGAGCTTTCATGTGAGATGTAACGGCTGGTAAGTGTGTGTGTTTCTAAATCTTCTTTAAAAATTAGCAAGTGCACCCAACTGTTGTGTTTCCACTAACGTCAATCAAAGCTAGAGCAAATAGATACTTTTAACTACTGCAGTCATTTAAAATGGACGTGAATGTTAATCAAGCCCTTTTGTTTTGGAAAAGCTGGATGTTTGCTGGTGTCAGTGGTTTTCCGACCAGCAGGAGGGCAGCTCGACTGAGTGCTGCCTCCCTTATTAACCTGTTTTAACATAAGGCTAAAAAATGTTCTGGAGCACTCAGAGCAACCCACTGAACCGTTTTATTCCTCAGACTCTGAAGAAACATGAAATAAGAACCACTGGAGTGGTCAAACCTTTAAGTGTTGACTTTGCGCTCACATTTTTTGGAAAACTTCAGAAACCCAAATCTTTAATCGTTACTCTTGAAAATGTTGATGCAGCACATGTGTCACACCAGGCTTTAATGATAAAACCACACAAACTTTGCATTGGCAAGATTTGGAGGAAATTTTGACTGAGATCAAAGTACCCATGAGCCTCATGTTGGTCCTGTTTACACAGGTTGCGTACATAAACCATTTTTAGACTAGTACTCTGTCAAGCTTTAGATTGTCATAAGAAAAATAGATATAAAATGTTTAGAACTTATATTTCTTATAAGTACTTATTTCATTGAGGACAACTAACTTTTACATTTTTTTATCAGAAAACATGTAAAAATGTCTAATCAAATAGCACTGTGCTCACTATTTCACTGGAGTTTGAATAACCTAGTCTCAGGCCTTATTCACACACAAACTATTGTTCAATTGCAGTGAGTTTTTGATCACTGAAAATAAACATTCCTGAAAATGCCTTCCAAGGTAAAGACGGACCCTGATGGTTGCATTCATGTGTGGACTAGAAAAATGGGTATGGTTTGCACTGTTAGACTGAGCACCACTATCTCATTGGTTTAATGGCAATAATGGGTCATACAAACTTATATTGATACCAAATATATTGAGGAACATATGTGTAGGCCTGTCACGACAACAAATTTTGCTTTGCAATTATTGTCTCAGAAATTGTTGTGATAAACGATAATATGGAGTTTTAGGCCTAAATATGTGTTAAATGAATTATGGAGTGTATTGTTACATTAACCAACAATCCAATAGAAAGTAGACCATCTTGTCATTGCCGTTTTTTGACTGGATCCCGTCAGACCATAAAACATTTTCTGAAAACCTTCATCCTGTGTCCCTACACTCAGATAAAGGCAACTCTGTGAAAATAAATTGGTTGAATATCCAAATTTTGTTTGGATATTCCAAATTCTTTTTCTTACCTTGCTTTCAGAAAATACTCGTTCTGCTTCGACGCCCTGAAACCTTTTTTTCTGTCAACTTCTTATTGATTTTCCCATGAATTTTTTTTTCACCATTGTTTATTTCTCTTAATGCTAAGATGCAATGCTTTTCACAGAGAGCAGAGAATCTTGACTTTGCAAGAGAATTATTAATTTATATTCATATAATTCTCAGTGAGGCTAAGAGAGAAAAATTGCTATTACAAAGCACAAAGGGCAGTTTATACATTTCATAATACATAACTCCTAAGTTTACTTCCCCTGGCAGCGTTTAAGAATTATATCACTGCTTGTGGAGATCCGTGATTTGGATCTGTCGAGAGCATGTGCATAAGTCAGTTAACCCGAACGGTTTGGAAAACATCCATAGCATCATTTATTAAATTCATAATTTGAAAAATCTGTCATGCAACCGCAGCTTTATGACCTTGTTTTCCTTTCATCAGAGCAGCCTCAGATGCATGAGATGTGGCTCAGTTGAGATTGCAGAGTAGAGTGCATCTCTGAGGGGCCGGACCTGGCTGAGCTGGCAGCAAACAAATTATTCAGGCATGGATGCTGAGGCGCATTCACACGTTGGTGTCACGTAGAGTTCAAAACCTGGCAGCTCTGTGCAGGTGGACTCTGAAACCTCTGCAGATAGCCTAAAGGGCTATTGGCATCTGTTAATTTGAATTTGACTGTGTGGGTGTTTGCAAGAGTAGTATTGAATAGTATGGGAGGTTTGGTGTAAATTGAAATAAAACATGCAGTGTACAGCATTGCATTTCTTTTAATAAGCACTTGAACACATATCTACAGTATCGGGCAAAAGGTTGGACACTTTCCATGTCATTTCACCAGAGCAATGGGATGGCACATACTCTAAAATTCCCTTAGAAATCCACATTAACATCTGTGTTCTTGTGACAGCTAGTAGAAATTGGACGTGTCCTTCAGCCGCTGATTAAAAACATTCAGAATGAGAGGGAAATTTAATTTTTTTTGGGAATGATATTGGGATAAAAAAAACTTTCAAGTTGAATTTACTCCTATTCAGTTTGAAATTCTCCTGCTCGAAGGGTACTGGAGACTTTTATGATGCTTCTCTGTGCCTTCACCTACTTGTAATGTGTGTAAAATTCAATGTGCCCTGGGAAAATGCTCTGTTGAACATTGAAGGGTCATTACTCCAGAAACCATTTCTTTGTCCTGATAAACCAGTTACTTGAGCACAAATCTGTCCAAGCAGAATTTACATTTTGCTCCGTGCATTGATTGAACCCTCTGGAAATCTGGCTGGATACAACTGTGATCTGCTTCAAGGTGAGCCCAGATAGATTTGTGTGCGTGTGTGTGTGTGCGTGTGTGTGTGTGTGTGTGTGTGCATTAATGGACACCAAAATGCTCTCTGGCTTTTACTTTTCTGTGTGTTTTTACACCCTTGACCTGTGGTGCATTTCTATTTTGCATTATTTGAAATAATACAACCTCTAAGCTAATACTGAAGTGGTTTAAATTGGAACAATTTACAAAACACCCTCTAACTCTCAACGCTAACATCTCTTACATTTTCAAGTTCAAACTAAAACATTATTAGTGATTGCTGCTCTTTTAATCCTCCCAGATCACACATAGGCCTACATAAAAACAGGGCAAGGGCTGGGATGTACTTGCTTTGTACGCAAACGTACAAGTTAACGTTCTGCTACGTCTGTGTGAATACTTGCTGAAATAGACGAAGGCACAACGCAGGTGAAATGGTTGATACTGGCGGGAAACGCGAAGGGGAGTAGCACTTTCACTCTGAAAGTGTGTCAAGTTGCTGGTTGTATTGTATTTCTGTTCTTTTTTTCCTGCTAACAACAAAGATTTCCTTTACCAATTGTTGTTTTTTAGAACATCAAATCATCATCATCAAATGCGTGTATGACGACTGGTCTCTGCAATATATACGCATCTACAGACATTCATACACCACGCATACATCTAAACACATGCACATATACCTGTCCATACTCACAAGGGATCAGCTGTGAGTACCTTGTAATACCTTGAACTCTGCCCAATGAATAGATAAATAACATACTTATTACAGGGGATTTTGACAGAATGCTTTATAGTAATCTATATAACAGGCATATAGCTATTTAAAAAAATAAATAAATTTAAAAAAAAACATTTTGAGACCATAAATAAACCATAAACATGGTCAAAGAGTACAAAATCAAGTACCAAACGCTGTGCTCCAAGACAACAAACCTCTTTTTCTTTGTGCCAATACTTCCACTTTGTGATTCAAATAACTATTTCAATATACATGACCATTTTAATGTAAAATTGTTTCGTTTCTCACGTCTCTCTAATGTAACTACCAGTTATAACAGCAGAACGTCGAGTGTGCGTGTTGGAGAAAGGAACACAAGCCTTTCCTGTCTTAGCATATTACCCCCCGGATAAATTCTTGTTCACCCTCTGGCCACCTTATTTATAAAACGTTTAGCTCTGTGACTGCATAGTCGGACTACAGAGTAGCATCCTACAGCATATGTTATACGAAATGTATTCTGCAAATGGCAGGGGGTTGAAGCATAATCAAGCTGATATCTATCCTTGACAGATTGGGAAAGTCTCCCACTGGCTAAAAACCTGCAGATATACCCCAAGAGACATGCATCTGTGATTCTACTCCGCCTGTATAAGTCGTTTATCCTTGGATGGTTCACCCGAAAGGCCCAGTTCAGCTGACAGCGTTACATGTTCTACATCACTGTTGTCAGGTGGACTTATATTCTAGGCAGTTCGCTGGATTTTAACATTTTAATGAAGAAATTGGCACAGAACCTCCCAGTTAGCTAATTAAATGAGGAAATGTTCATAATTCCTCAAACTATCACAGCTCATTTGAAAAAAGAGAAAAATCAGGCAGACTCCAAAAGGTTTAGAACATGTGTTTTGGTAAATCAGGTGAAAGCGGTGATTTGTAAATTGTGCAATCGTTTTATTCCTGCTGAAAAACCCATTTCCTATGCAAAATTCATTTCAAATTAAACTGACTCCCACAAAATATAATCCACTTGATTAGAGAGTGATTGTTGCCTCAACTACACAACAATCAGAAGTACGGCTCTGTTGTTTGAAGTGCTCTCGATGCATCTAAATCAAGCATGTGATTCATCACTTAAATTTATATCAGAGTGCTTCGTCAGTTAAATGCTGTTCAGATTTTTTTGGGCGTCTTTCCTAGTGTGTTAATGCAAATCTTCACAGCTACAAACAACACTCACTACTAAACGGTAATTTCCCTGTGGTTGGAGGATAAAGTGCTGGATTTTGCTTTTTAGAAGAAATATAATTAAATTCACCTTAAGCTTGCATTTATTTCTAGTTAATTACTAGATTTCTTTCAGTAAAAACAGTGTGGGTTGTCATTATAGATGCAGCATGGCATGCAGAGGGGACAGAAACATGATTTAAACACACAGACACACATGGTAAAGCAAAAAGGCCCTAAAGATACTTGAACATGAAAAGGTGACACATACAAAGGAAAAAAAAAAAATCTAACATAGATGCCGTTTACATATAATAATATGAGACAGCGAATGAGTTCTGGGTTAAAACCTGACCACTGGTTTTTATCTCTTCTTGTGGAATTGTGGAATTTGGGTGCTTGTGGGGCTTTTCATTTAGTCTTGTTTTCCTCCCATATTTCAAAAACATTTATTTTACACTATTTAAGGATTTCAAACCAACTGGTTTTTAGAAATGGGTGATGAACTGGTGATCCACAGTAAATATTGCCTCTTGAAGATTCAATACATGATTTGTTTGTTTATTATGTGGTCTCTTTGACTCTTTTATGTTTCACACTAAACGATATACCTTGGAGATGCAAGCATGCCGATCCAAGGATGTAATTGCCTTCCCATCTGAAATAAAATGAAATGAATTCATTTGATCAAGCACAGATCAAAATCCCCTATGAGCAAGACTTGGCCAAATTTCCCTCATGCACCCAGCGCACCTAGGCCCACCTCTGGAGCCAGGCCTGAGGGTGGTAAATGGTAAATGGACTCTACTTGTTCTGTATGGTGCTTTTCTAGTCACATGACCACTCAAAGCTCTTTGACACTACATGTCTCATTCACCCATACACACACATGTATACAGCACCTATATTGGATCTTGGTGCAGAGAGTTTCTAACCATTCACCCACCCGATCGGGAGGCAATGTTCAGCGTCTTTCGACATGTAGCAGAGGGGAATTGAACTGCCGACCTCCTATCTAGTAGACGACAGCTGTGTGCTCCTGAGCTACAGCCAGGTGGGACATGGGGGTGAGCGCCTGGTGGCCAGGCCTTTGCTGATGGGGCCGAAAGGCAACATGGCCACCCTCCTGTCCCATTGACTCCCATTACAACCAAATTTTTTAATCTCTTGACCAAAACCCAGTTAAATAATGTATCCTATAATGACAGGGTTTTATTTTAGAAAAACATTGTAAAATTAGTCATTTTACTGGTTACAATGACATGGAATCATTTTGCCGTTATAGGCCTGAAAAACCTGTCATGTCTTATGTTCTGTGAAAGGTGTTTGAGTGCAGTGTGGTACTTTCGGTTCCACTACATAGACTGATACTGTATCTGATAATGTTTTCACACAGACATAAATTCAGTCAATAAAAGCAAATAAAAACATTGCTCTCTGCTCTGGCTGCACCTCTAGGAAGTCACAATGAAGAAAAAAACAAGACTGCACTGCTGTGCTCACAGACAAAGTTATAAATGTCTGCAACAAGGCTGGTTGGCATTTTGATTTCTGACAAGCAACCAGCAAGATGAAGAGGTCCTTCTCTGCAGATGAAGCTCGAAAAATGGTAATGCAACCTGGACCTTCCAGCGACCTGGAAGTTCTTCGTCTGAAATGTCAACCCTGTCAGAAGAATCATCAGATGTAGAGTTTGCATTGGAGTCTGAATCCCCTACTTCCTCTTCTGATCCTGAGGGCATAGGAGACACTGAGGATCCTTTCAAGTAAATGGAATTCAAAAAGTGAGGAAATCTGGCCCCCTTCTAACAATAACACATTCCATTATGTTCCAGCTGCCAGAGGATTGGTGCCAGGGCACTTCTCTTGATTTATTTTCACTGAAGAACTCAATGACATGACTGTCAATATGACAAACCGGAATGCCCGTCCGTCCTCTTCCGTTTATCCGGGGTCCGGTCGCGGGGCAGCAGCCTAAGCAGGGAAGCCCAGACTTCCCTCTCCACGGTCACATACGCCAACTCATCCGGGGGGATACCGAGGCGTTCCCAGGCCAGCCGAGAGATATAATCCCTCCAGGGGGTCCTGGGCCTACCCCGAGGTCTCCTCCCGGTGGGACGTGCCCAGAACACCTCCCGAGGGAGGTGTCCAGGGGGCATCCTGACCAAATGCCCAAACCGGAATGTAGGTAGCTAAGTG
>JAVQJG010139211.1:0-10908 GCA_036024015.1 Craterocephalus amniculus
GAAAGACACTATTAATTTTGAAAGGGGTAATGGGCTTTATGCAAACTCTACTATTTCCTGAACTTAAGCCAGGTGCTTTTTGTCCTGTCTTTCATTACTGGACGAACTGATTAATCCAGGTGTGTCTGACCTCAGTAAATGGCCAGACACAACTGGATTGATCAGTCCGTCCAGTAATAAAAGACAGGAAGGAAAGGAGCTGGCTTAAATTCAGGAAGTAGTTGAGTTGTGCATAAAGCCCATTACTTTCTATTGTTGACTTAAAATTACACTCAATAAAAAATGGTTATATCCCCCAGTGATTAATGACCAAGTATACATTTAACTTACAGAAATAAAGCAGGTTTTTTAAGTGCAGACCATCATTACATAAATTTGCAGGGCCTCTTCACATCTACAGCAACCAGCAGCTCTTTGAGGTTGTTCGACTTCTTTGCAATCACCCTATCTCTACTTTCCCATTTGCATTCGCTCTACATTATCATTCACACGCAGCATTATATCCAGGTGTGGACTCTGGCTGTGTTTCCATTACCTAACAAATTGTTAACAACCTTGTGTGTTTGCCTGACAATCTTGCTCTGGAATCTAAAGGGGGACCTCTTTTCTCATGTTGCTGTTTACTTTGAAAAGGCTGTCCTGCCCACTGGCTGACAAAAAACAAACAAACAAAAGCACGGCATTGCCATCACCAACAGAAAGCCACATCCCTGTGTCAACACAGCTCCGTCATCATCTCATCTGAACCCAATTTGTTTTGTACGTCTTTTTTGTTATTTTTTTTAAACAAAAAAAGCTTTTATGCGTCTGGCTATGTGAGGTGAGTCCTAATTGGTCATGTCAATAAAAACTGGCCTAATGAGCAGCACTTCCACTTGTATATAAAAAGACAATAATCAGGTTGGCCTTTGTGGTGATATTTGCACCACAGATTATTCGTGAAAATTCTGGGTGGAAAAATTACAGCAGACCAGCAACACAATAAATTAAAAACATAAAGCCTAAAAAGCTAACAGGGAATAGTTTTGATAAGAGTGATGAAAAGCTGTGATGAAAATTCCCTCCATAATCTGAGCTGTGGACCAAAGGCCTAAGTTGTGGCATACACTCTTCCACCTCAAGGACCTGGGGAAAGTTGCCAAAGAAACTGTGGCTTCAAAGTCCCACTGGAGATGTTTTAGCTGAAGTATTAATTATCAAAAAACACAGAAATTTATTTAATACCTGCTTATTCCATTTCTGTGTAAAGGAAAATAAAACAATACATTTATTATCAGTATGTGGAGGTCAATGTTGCAGTATTTATTTATTTATTTTATTCCTGCCACAAGGAACATATATGTCAAATAAAAACTATCTAATAAATCTTAGCAGATGTGAAAAGATTTGGGGCTGAATAGTAACTATTTCATTTTCTTTTAGCAGCACTCGTAACACTATCCTGTCCCTGAGCTGAGCTAAAAGGGAGTAAAATCTCCCCACAAAAGAGGACATAGTGACTCATTCAGAAGGAAAAGAAAAAACAGTTGCAGCAGGAAAAAAAGTCATTACGCCAGCAATTTAACCCTGATTTGATAGAAATATCTTTCATATACAAGGAAGTCTGAGTCTGGGGTACTCAACTAAATAAGAAAACAAATGACAAAAACTCATCTCTCAACAGCACAGGTCCCAATTTTTGACAGTGCAAAAATATTACTGCTTCAGTAGTAAGGAGTTTGAAGTTTTATAGCTAAACTAGGATAGATTTTAACTCAGCAAACATCAATATGTCTTAACCAATAACCTACCAATAATGGGATAATGACAAAAGCAAGATTGTCTTAACAGTATAGCTGTTAAAAACGTCCTTAAAACTTACAGAGGTCAAACTTGTATTTGAAAAACAGAAAGTTGGCGCTGGAGACAACTTGTAAATAAGAGCAAAATATGAGCTTTCACCTTTTACAAGTAAGAGAAACAATTCAGGTGTAAAGCACCACCCATCAAACAAGGAAGAAACAGAGATCTTTAATATTTTAGCCAAAATTCAACCACAGGAATTGACTGTGTTATGTGATGGAAACCCAAGCTATTGCTGCTTATTTAGACTACTGCCAAACTGGAACTTTTAATTAGAAATCACTCGTCCGTTTGAGGTGAAAACTTGTAACAGGGAAGCTGTTGCTACATTAAAAGGAGACCAATGTCAGCAATACAGAAATACTGGAAATATTCTGACTCACACAGTGATAGGCTGCTTCCATTTGGGGCTGTGGGTGTTGTTACATTTCTCTGTTTTTTTGGACTGGCCATCGACGGACACTTCTACGTAAGGACTGGGACCGAACCAGTTCTTCTTGTTTTCCTTTAGTTTAGCTGAGAGCACTGAAACAGAGAGAATAGACTATGTAGCAGAGAGTAGATGAGGGGAAAAGCAGTGAAACTAAAATACATCAGAAAAATGATTTTCTACAATTTCATCATTTGCATTCTGTAACCAGAGTTGTCTTTTCAAACATTTTGTATCCTTCTTGACTTTTTACATCCCGGTTACATTTAGATATGGGGAAAACTTACAGATAAGTCGCTGTCGGAATAGGGTAGTACATGTTTGTGGTGTGACTTGTCTAGAACATTTCTTGTATTTTTAAGCAAAACGAAATGCCACAACATTTTTGCTCTTAAGACATGGGGGCAGGGCAGGCCAGTAAATGCCTGCTACAGCCCCAAGATAAAAGAGTGGAACGAATGTCTGAATGCAAAGTTTGCAAACGACAAAACAGAGTTCACAACTTTACCACTTTTCAGAGCAAGTCTGAGGGGGCTTTAATGTAAGGCAAGGCAAGGAAAGTTTATTTGTATAGCACATTTCATGTACATGACAATTCAAGGTGCTTAACATACAAACATTGAAAACATTACAGCAAGAAAGCACTAAAAACAATTAAAAACAAAAATAAAATCACAAAATAAGAAAATTAAAGAAAGAAAGAAACCCTCAGAAAAAAAAATCAATCATCATAAAAGGCTGCAAATAGAAAAGTTTTTAACCCTGATTTAAAACTGCGGACAGTTTCAGCAGACCTGCAGCTTTCTGGGAGTTCGTTTCACTTGTGTGGAGCATAAAAACTGAACGCTGCGCCTCCGTGTTTAGTTTTGACTCTGGGAACTGAAAGTAGACCTGACCCTGATGACCTGAGGGATCTGGTTGGTTCATAATGAACCAGAAGTTACCGAATATATTTTGGCCCTAAACCATTCGGTGCTTTGTAAACTAGCAGCAGGATTTTGAAGTCAATTCTTTGACAAACAGGAAGCCAGTGTAAAGATCTGAGGACTGTGACCCACTTTCCTGGCCTCAGTGAGGACTGGAACAGTAGCATTTTGGACCAACTAGAGCTGTCTGATGGACTTTTTAGGGAGACCTGTAAGGGCAGCATTACAGTAGTCCAGTCTACTGAAAAAAATGCATGGAGAAGTTTTTCTAAATCCTGTGAACACATTAGTCATTAAATTCTCAATACGTTTTTTAAGTGATAATATGCTGACTTCACAACTGTCTTAATATGACTACTGAAGTTCAGACAACTTTGTTTATCCCTAGAGGTTACCTCAGTTTGACAGTCTTCAATAACGCACAACAACAAACCACTATTAAAAACTGCATTAACCATGATGTAGAGGGATAAAAACCAAAGTGTCAGCACAGCAGAACTGTGCAGGACAGCTTGTTCTCAACCCAAACAGCAAACTCTGTGAGGCATAGTCAGAAGTCATTGCTGAGCACCTGTTAGATTGCATGTGATGAGTTATCAGTTTTCTAACTAATCAACTTCTCATTGCAGTGTTTAAAAGGAGTGAAACTACTCAATTTCACATGGACAAATGAGACATTATCAGATGTATTTCTAACTCACCAACAGATCGAATTCTGCACTTAAAATCATCATTAAATATGCATGTATGTACTGTGAGTTTGACCAAACATCTACTAAAGCTGTAATACAATAAATCTAACTGTGTAGCTTTTTGTATGTGTGTAAAATGCCAGAAGTGTGAAAGGCTGTTGTGTGGCTCATACCTGACAAATTTTCTTTTATTTTTAGATTCCTGTGGTAGTTTGAGATCCTTAAGGGGTTCTCAAAGCAGCATGGCTCCCAAAGACATCATGACCAATTCACATGCCAAATCTATCCTCAATGCAATGAACTCACTTCGCAAGAGTAACACACTCTGTGACATCACTCTGAGGGTGGAGAACACAGATTTTCCAGCTCACCGGATTGTCTTGGCTGCCTGCAGTGACTATTTTTGTGCCATGTTCACCAGCGAGGTACAAAATTATGTACCATCTGTGTCACCCTTACATGTTTGATGTATGGTGCCTTTAGCAATTATTTACCCCTGATGACAACTTGTTGGATGACAACAACCTATTATTTGGATGGAGATGTTTATAAATTGTGCATGTTGATGGCAGAGCAGTTCAAACTAGTAAAGTGAAATGGGAAGAAAAAATGTTTTCTTAAATGAACTTTTGGTGCTTTAAATTAAATTCAGACTCAGGGCCCCAGCATGTTTTTGTGCAATTTCACATCTTCATGTTGTAGCATGTTGTTGTCACTTGAGGGCAGTATTGGAAATATGTGTAGGTTTAGGTTACTTTTGCTTGAGTTGGTGCAGTTATTGCTGTGTGAAAAGTAGTTACATGATTTATACTTGTGTTTCTTTATTTATTGTTTTTCATATATAATTTTTTTCTGTGGTTAAAATCTAATGTCTTATATCTCTTTTCCAATCAAACTTTCAACTAGTTGTTATCACACCTATGCTGAATGTTTTCCCAGAGTTATTAGAGTTGCTAGGTTTTAAAAGGAGTTTCTATAAACTCATTTGTGATATCAAAGTCTTTTATTCAGCATAATTTCTTTTTGAAAATCTGTGTCAGTCTTACAGAGATGTGACAGTTGCTCAAAAGCTCACTGTTCAGTATGATTTAAATGTCTTGGAAAGCCTTTGTAAACACTTATATGTGCGGTAGAGAATCTGTGATAATATTAAATTTAAAAGTTGATGTACAACTACAGAAGCAGCTTTCATTTTCAAGTTTTTACATGTTAGTTTATTTCCACAGTTGACAATATTCTTGACTTCCACAGTGGAAAGTTTTTTGTGTTGAGCAAAAACTCCAAATACCCCAAAAGTATACGTTAAGTCCAGGTTTTAAGGCCGCATAATAGGAAGAATGCCAACGGGAGGATGGAAACTTTTTCAAAGCACTTTTTTGGCCTCTCTTTAACTCTTAAAGCAGTGGTAGATTGAGCGAAAGTTTAAGATAATACTCAAAGCTTTTAAGTGACTTCCTAATTATATGTTTCTGTTTTGGCCCCACAGCTTTCTGAAAAGGGGAAGTCTTTTGTAGACATTCAGGGGCTCACTGCATCAACTATGGAGATCTTACTGGACTTTGTCTACACAGAGACTGTGCTTGTCACAGTGGAAAACGTACAAGAACTTCTCCCTGCAGCCTGTTTGCTGCAGCTTAAAGGTAAGATTTAAAAGGGGTTGCTTTCTTAAGCCAAGTGGCCCCGGGAGTTTTGGCAGAAAATGTCTGCGAGCCTCTAAAAGTCTTGCTCGTTCTCAGTAGAACCTATCTTCCTGTGCCCTGGTTTTAGCCAGTTTCATTGCCATGTGGTGACGAATGCCAGGTCTGCAGCGTGTAGGTGGGTGGCACATGTTAATCACTGTAAATGCCAGGATCTGTTGGCTTCCCTGATAAACATTGCATTGCAACAACATTAATGAGTTATTAAGTTAATTGAGTGTGAAAAGTACAAATATAATTGATGTATTTTAGCTAAATCTTTTACTGCAAACTTCAGTTATCTGGATGTTCATTTCCTGATTGTGGAAATATGAATAATGAGTCCACTCATGCATTTTTAACTTTTGACATTAGTGCAGATTATATTATATTATTATATTATACAGATTATATTATTATTCTTATAATTAATTGTCATTATTTTTATTTATTGGACCTTTAGCAACCAATAATTTTGTCCATTTTAAATGTATTCAAGCCAATAATGTTACTAATTGGAGTGTAACGATTCATTTTAACAATGAGTCGATTCATATCACAGTTTGTGAATACAATACAATTCATGAACGATACTAGTTCATTTAGAACAATACAATCCAAAACAATTCAGTGACTTGAAATCGATTCAGTATATCTATCAACAACTATCACCAAAAATTCAACCTGTGTGATTGTCATAAATACCTGGATGATGGATAGTGAGGAAGTTTGTTAGTAAGAAGAATCTTAGTTTCTTGCAAGGGATTCAAGTATAAATTAAAAAATGGATATAAACATAACAAAAAACAATATTTAATCGCAAATCCATTCACAACTTTACAGTTATTTTAAAACAATATTTTAATAACCTGCTACTTTCACTATTTTCTCAACATAAAAAAATGCAAAAATTAAATCTTCTGTGCTTCGATCCAAAGTATTTCTCAATATCTATAAAATTGATAGAATACCTTTTATAACGATAATAGATGGGTAAATATTTTACTACCAACTTGCCAAACACATATCAATGCTGTTGAATCATAAGAATATAAATCGATGATATCGATGTACTAGATAGATAGTTACACCCCTAGTTATTAACTATTTGTGCTATGGATTGGTTATTAGATAAGCATTAAACAATCTTTACAAAGTGTAATTTTACATAGTAATAAGACTGCATTTCTCTGTAATGTGCAGTTTTTGTGCAGTTTGCTCATGTAAAGTTGGTTATTATTGTGTAATTGGCAAGTTCTTGCATTCCTGGCTTTATTGCATTTAAAATGGCCACAATTATTGCATTATTGCATAATTATATGCTACAAGCTCTATTCTTCATGTTCAGTTCTACTTTAATGGTTTAGCCTGTATGGTCATGAAATTGTTCCTCAACTTCCACAGAAAGAGTTGAGTGATAGATTGTAAGTCCAGTTTATCAGGATTTTTTTTGGCTCGATCATGACTTAAAGCAAACGTATCTCTTTTTTCCTCAGGGGTGAAAAGAGCTTGCTGTGATTTTTTGGAAAGCCAGCTCGATCCTTCCAACTGCCTGGGTATTCGCGACTTTGCCGAAACTCACAATTGCCTTGACCTGATGCAGGCAGCCGAGCTCTTCTCCCAGAAGCATTTCTCCGAGGTGGTTCAGCACGAAGAGTTCATGCTGCTGAGCCAGACTGAAGTTGAAAAGCTTATAAAATGTGATGAAATCCAGGTAGGAAAACTGCATGTGTGGAAATCTGCTGCATATGCTTCATAATGTGTTATGTTTATTTGGTTTGGTATTTGTTACACTGAAGAAGCTGCCATGAATTACAGGAATTGGTAAAATGAGACAAATGTAGATGCATTATTTATATAGTTGGTCTGAAAATGGGTAAATGTAGCTTCACTTTCACAGCATTCTTATTGTCTGTCAGACACCTGAGCTTGAAAAGAGAAAAGCAAGTACCAACCTGCTGTAATCTCAGCTAGTGCACCCCCTCCCAACCCCCAAGCTCCCCCCAGTTTTTTGTGGATTGGCCTGACAATGAAATTGCAGAGAAGTGAACCTGATTTAAGTTTGCCTTTGTGCTCAGGAAATTCCTGTTTCTCAACCACATGCTTGCTTTGTGAAAACACAGTTATTATCACATGATGATTTATAGATCACCAATTGCATCAAATTGTCCTTCCTGTCATTTTTGTTGTTTTTAAAATGAAACTAGACTATACATGTGAAACACAGTCACGCATAATTTGCCCCCAGTTAAAGCATTCTCTGTCATCTGAGGATTTTTAGGTGCGAATTTCAGGCTTGTTTCACCAAAGCAGACCTGCTTGCTTTAGACATTGTGTTTTTGCCATTAGATAAATGATACATTTTATTTGTTTAAAGGAATACTCCCCTGTTTTCTAAGACAATGCAGACTGTATTGAACGGAAAAGTTATTAAATATATAAATAAATAACAGGCCTTGATGCAGACAGAACAGATAGATACTTGAACTTTATGCTGGAGCTACTTAATGCACAAATTTGCAATGAAATCTCACAAAAATATTCGGTGAGAGGGGGGTAACAACAAGAATGTATACCGAACACATGGGTATTTTTACTGTCCTCTCTGTTAAAATGATGGAGGGATAACATGGAGCTCAACCCCCGCCCCAGTGGAAACTGTGCCCATATCACAGAGTGACCTTTCGTGCCCTTGGTCAGTCTTTAGTTGCTGTTACAAATACATAAATACACCATGTTGTCCTTTACTACGAAGCAGGATTAAAAACTTCAGGTTCAGGTCTGGATTTTCAGGATCATGAGGGCTGGTACTCCTCTTTCTGGGTTTTATCATCATTGCAACACATGTCGCTCTATAAAGTGCTCTGCAGCAGGTTAGGCTCCATGATGAGAGATCAGTGCGTGTAAAAGCTCCGCCTCCTGACCAGCATGTTTTCTAAGACATAAAAAAAAACAAGAAGTTTCTGTGTGGAAAGTTAAAGTTTTTGTTCTGCTATATTAAAGCAGAATACAGACGATGCTGGTTGACTTTCACTAAGAAGCATCGTCATGGGACAGCAGAAGATGGTGTGCCATGCCACGTTTTACTAAAAGACATTCAAATGTTTAGCCTTATATTCATATCTGTCTGGAGAAAAAATGCTCCAATCCTTTGATTCATGAATTATTATACAGCCACAATGAATTCTTATCAACTTATAATATTTTACGTGTACAGATATGTACAGTGATGCCTTTCTTCATTTATTTGGATTTTCATTCATTTTTAGCTCTTTTGTGGAAATATTCATAAAATATTCTGCCATATATCTATATCTACTCTATTAGAAAACAGCTATTACTTTATTTACCTCTTTATCGTCGAGGCAAACTTGGTTATTGTTATACTGTATTTGTATATATGAAATTTTATAATATATTTATTTATTCTTCAGACAGTGGCAGTGTATCGGATGACTCTCTGATGATGATTAAAGGGGTTTATTTGCAAATTTACCATCCTCACCCATGCATATCGTAGAAATGAGTCTTTAAATAAATGTCGTTACCTGAATTTGCAGATATCCATCAGTAAAAAGTCTGTGTTGGGATATAACCAGCATGGTAATATTGCTTCGTATAGTTTGGATTACTGAGCCAAGTTCAGGCAAATTACCCAAAGATACCCTAATGAGCTTGCATCATAATGCAGTCCCCTGGTCTTAAAACTAAATACACACAACCTGAGATTAATTTGCCATGTCATTATTTACTCAAAAAGAAAGGAAAATGGAAAAAAAAACACAGCTTTTGTGTATTTCTTATGATTGTAAATGATCTGGCTACACATGCATGCTGCACATGTGTGTTCCTGCCTTACAGGAAGAAACCATTCACCCCCAAATTTGTGACTTTTTTCTTTCTCTTTTGTTTTGTTGTTTTAGTACAGAGGTCACCGACAACTGGAAGGTTTTTGTTTTAATCCCTAAAGGATTTCACCAGATTCACTGAATCTTCCATTGTATGTAATAAGATTAAAGTTAGCTTTATGGATGAAATGCGTTCCCAAATGGTGGCTCAGAGGGCAGCGTCCCTCCCTTTCTTGTTGAGCAGCAGCTGATCTACTTCATTATATTGATATTTCAACTTTTTTTTCTTGCACTTGCACTTTTTTTCTTGCACTTCTAGTTTTACCTCCTTTTACTCAATTTTCCTGCATACATTTAGGTGAAATTGAGCATATGTTTTCTAAAACAAAACTTAATTTCCACCTCAAATTATATCTTGACTCTTTTTTTTCAGGGTTTTGAGCCATAGGTCATTGTGTTGTTTTATATTTTAGTATTTTAAGTCCTGTTTTTATTTGAACATTTGGTACAAAGACAACAGATTTGTAGATAATTGTGTTTTTATTTTTATTTTACACACTATGCCAACTATGCAAACAGGGTTGTTGATTAATGCCTCAGCTATTTATGGGTGGGTCCATAATAAATTTTGTATATAAACTTTGCACTGCAGCTGTCAGCTGCTTATTCAGAATGAGAGAAAGCTTTATTGTCAAGTGTGTTTCCACACGCAACAGGTTTTTTTTTTTGTACATAAAATTCTCAGTACCTACACACAGAAAAATAAATATGAAAAAAACAAACTCATAAAGGACTTTATGAGAAGTGTGTAACAAATACTGTATAGAGATGAAAATTGTCCAAGCAGGTTTTCACAGAGATAGTAGGGTGGATGATAAAGAAAATACAGTATTTATGAAAAAAGTGTAAACTATGTAAAACATGGTCTCTACAGAAAGCTGAAGAATGTGAGATTACTACAAATGATCCGAACTATCGTATGTGTTATTGTGTCACAGTAAATTCACCTGGAACACAGCAGCGCGTTTAAACAATCATCAACCTAAAAACAATCCACGTCACTTTGAGTGAAAACCTACAGAGTCCCCCAGGTAACATGGAATTTTTTTTTCATTTTGCGTTCCCTCGCAATACTTTTGCGTTCCCTCGCAATACTTTTGCGTTCCCACGCAATACTTTTATATTAAGCAGGATGTGCAACTCACTCCTTAGTTGCGTCACCGTGGACACAATGGAGTGTCCACACCCTCTGGAGAAGTTTATGAAGTTTTATTTTGAGATCGGGGCTGCACGGTGGTGTGGTGGTTAGCACTGCGGCCTCACAGTGAAAAGGCCGCGGGTTCAAGTCATCTGATTCTGGCTGAGGAGGGGTTTTACACTGTGGCCTTCCTGTGTGGAGTTTGCATGTTCTCCCCGTGTATGCGTGGGTTCTCACCGGGTACTCCGGCTTCCTCCCACTGTCCAAAGACATGCATGTGAGGTTAATTGGGCACT
>JAVQJG010139226.1:0-19781 GCA_036024015.1 Craterocephalus amniculus
ACATTTAAAGATGATATCAATTTTACTAATAATAATGCTGTTAACACTAATAATAATAATAATAGTAATAATAATAATGATTATTAATAATAAGAATAACAAAAATACCATTAACAATAAGTTCTGTTATTGCTACTACCATCATATCGTCCTTCACTATGATAATATATTTCCTTATCCCCTGTTGGTCCTACCTCAGAGCCTAGATCAAACGAAAAACAAAACAATGCAAAAAAATAAACAGCAAATAAAACAAAATAAACAGGGCGGGGGGTGGGGTGGGGGAGTGGTGGATGCCAGGCCCAAAACACCCCAGGCGCCCCGTCGAATCTTACAAACCACCCAGACTGGCCAGCCACCAATCGAACACCTGCCATTACTAATCTAATGTGTTAAATTTTATATGTGTTATATTATCCTCTCTTCCTTGAAGATTTCATGTTTTCTTTCTTCTGTTTTTATTTGCGTTTATTTTTTAAGTAATACTTTTAATGCTTCTTCTGCATCCCACTGTAATGCTAATGTTTTACGTAGAGCACCTTGCATTGTCCCGTAAATAAAATGTGCTCTACAAATAAACTATCCTCGCCTTAACAATTAAACTAAAGCTTTTCTGTATACAATCGATCATTTCTCACAAATACATGCTGAATGGCTACTTTTGATTATCTAAAGCCAATGATAAGGTTTCTGAGGTTAATGCTCTGACATATTTATCAGAAGATGCCCTCATACCTGCAATGTTTGCTGCTTCCTTTGCAATCTCCAGAGAGAGGGATTCATGGCCATATGAAGTTATCAAATCGCACAGCCAGTGGAACGCCCAAATATTGTCCTGCAAAACACAAAACCTGTTAGACAAAACTTTAAAACCCCAGAAAGTCAGAATAAAGATAAGAAACAAAAAGAAAAAAATATATTTTAAAAGCATGTCAGTTCCACACATAGGAGCGAGTCATGTTATGATCAGAGTCTGGCCGAGCCATCTAATTGGCTCAGCATCCCTGTATACCTACGCAGGAGGGCAAGAGTTACTGACAGAAGTATGTCCAACAGGCAACACTGTGGACAGACTAAGAAATCATATAAAACCCCCAGCATCTTCAAACTTTCTCCATGGGAGACCATTGTAAATCTAAGTATAGCCATTTATTTTTCAGAGAACCTTAAAACTAAACTAATCTAAATTAGACAACTACAAAAACAAGTCAGAACTGCATACAAAGATAAGTTCTTATAATTGTATATAAGGTAAGAAAATATCAGTGATCTAAAACTGATCTTCTTTTTTTTTTGCTCTAAACCACAAACAGTCGTCACATTATTGAAGGAAGAAATGTGCAGTAGGTTACCTTAAAAGTGCTTAGTGCAGGTAATACTGGGCTCAGAGGAGAACGAAGGATTTTGAAACCTAAAGCTCCTGTTGCTAAAAGTAGAAGCGCCTGTTCTGGGTAAACCTGTAAATAAATCATATGTAGTTACCAGTAGCGACGTGGATGAGTTTTCCCAAATGTGTAAACTTCCACTTACTGACCTCCAGAAAGGACCGTGGGATCTGCATGTTAGGGCCCTGATGCGTGAAGAGGACTGAGTTCACTACATCCCGTGCTTCCTTAATCACAAAAGTAAGAAAATACAAAATTAAAACATTACCAAAATAATTAATGAGGAGACGTCGTTAAAAGGGAGGAGTGGTAAATAACCAGGAAATACATACATGCAGGAATTGTGGGCTGGGTTCAGGTAGCGCACCGAGCGAGTCAGAAGGCGAGTTGACAATTTTTAGTAAACTGGACCAGCACTGAGACTAAATGAGAGACATAGTCATACACAGGAAAATCATAAACATCAATAATAACAACAATAACGCAAAAACAAAAAATAACCCATTATACAAGTTCTACTATAGAGATTGAGATGGAACAGGAGGTGTAGACGTACATCATTGCAGACATCAGAGGAGCATCTCAGAGCTCTGAGAGCGAACTTCACCAGCTCAACAAGCGTCAGTGGAGCAGCATCTATTCAAAGAGTCCACATTATCAAAATGCATTCGCTTTTTTTTTGGTTGATGTGACCAAACAAGTAAATTTAGTATATATTAAGATTGTCTGACCTTTAATCGGCTCCCAGGCTGTAGCGGAACAGCAGAGCTGCCCCGGATGACTGGCGATCAACTTGGGCGCTGTTGCGGTTTTAAAGATGTGCAGATAAAAGAGGAAGAGTTGTGAAGTGAAGCGGACAGCGGGGGAATTCACGGGGGGGAACAAACTTGTGAGAGCTAATGTAAAGTTCCCCTCCATGCACATGAAGAAAGGGATGAGGTCCTGTATCTGTTGGAGGCTATCAGAGAGGTGGAAAAAAAGGAAAATAAATTATTTACCCATGAACAAAAACATCAACAAAAATTTTTTTTATATTTACCCTGTATTACTGTTATGTCAACAATTTTATAGTATAGTCTTCTGCTGCATGGTATCCATTAGGAGGCAGAATACAAGTATTAGATTGCGTACAACAGGGTTTTGAGCAAAGCTTGAAGCAAAGCCATGAAATGATGCATAATGCCTCAAACTGTATGTTTTTAAATATAATACAGTCGGCTATTTAGGGTTTAAAAAAAAAGACTAAGAGCAACTTCATGCAGGTTCTAATTCTTAAAGGTGTCACATTTTACTGTAGGAGGAACAAAGACAAACAGGCACTGATGGCTCACATCAAGAAGGTTTAGTTTGAACTCCATGTACTTTCTGTGTCTGTCTGGGTTTTCTGGCAAAGGGCATACATGAACTGAGTTCATAACCATTAGACCAGTGATTTGTTTAGGGCGACAAACTGGGAACTAAGTGTTTTACAGCACCCAAATGTCCGAACCAACACTTGCTCATCAATTTGAAAACATCTTTTAGGAGTGTACTTTAAAAATGCAAAATAGATTTAGTGTTAACGATCTTCATAAAAAAAAAAAAAATTAATTGACATGGCCTTTTTCACTGATGTCACTGACATTTTGCGGGCCTCAAACATCGCTGGACATACCGTTTTTAGATCCCTTTCATTTACTGAAACAAGATTAGATTAGAAATGTGAGCACACTTCCTTTCACAAGTTTACTTCTTGTGAATAGCAAAAAATAATAAAAACTCACAGTTTTGAATCATCAGTCCGGACGACTCGTAGATATCGACATAACTCCCTGTACCTGCGGGCAGAAATGACACAGGCCAGCTTACAATCAGATACACAGTAAATAATATTAATCCCACATATCTAGAAATGAGTGAACCTGCTGTGATGCTGAAGCTGCTCAGTTCTGAGCAGAACCACAGGAATCTGCTCGTACAGGACTTCCTTTCTGCCTTTTTCCTTACGGAAGCCAGACACATTCTGCCCCCTCAGCACAGACACCAACAGGACGTCATCCCAGGTTCGAACACACAGGCTGGAGCACAAAGCAAAACTCAGCTTCAGCATACAGAAGATTTTAACATATTTTTAAAAGAGAACAAAAAACTAAAATAGGAAAGAACAGACGCAGACATACAGACGCACGCGCACACACACACGCACACACTCTGGAGTTGTGGAAACTATCATTTGACCTCGTTGTTGACCCTTACACACCTGCTCCTCATGCTCTTCATCTCAGCTGGTAGATGTATTTTCATGTAAAAATCCTGTAGTTTGTGGCTGAAATCTGGAGCAAATTTTTCCATCACCATTAGTCTCTGGACTGACTTTATTACTCTGAGAGAAAAACAAAACAAAACAAAAAACATACAACTAAGATTTTGTTACAAATGCAACACAGCTTGAGGTTCAGTGTTAGCGTGTACCTCTGCATTAGCACCTTCTTAGTTGCAGAAACACTAGCCAAGGGAGGGGGTTTTATTGACCTGCAGAATAATGTTAAGGAAAGAGACCTGATTAACAAACAAAGTCAAAATGAGTTGAATTAGATGTGGATTTTGTTTTGCGTACCCATTTACTTCAAAATGTCGAACAAACTCTTGTGCAGCTCCAAGATTCAAGATGGCCGCAGCTCTTCTGTCTTGTTTATCAGCTTTGTTCAGGAAAGACAGCACAAACTCAAACACAGGGGTGTAACTGGAAAATAAAATATTCAATTATCAAAAATGGTTTGAAACACATTTTTTTTCTGCTCCAATATATAACCCATTCTAAGACTTCATCACTATCTAAGTATAACATGGCTGCCGGTCATAGGAATGGCAGTTTGACCAGTGAATAACATCTTGAATTAAAGCCTGCAGGCCTATT
This sequence comes from Craterocephalus amniculus, assembly GCA_036024015.1. NCBI lineage: Eukaryota > Metazoa > Chordata > Actinopteri > Atheriniformes > Atherinidae > Craterocephalus > Craterocephalus amniculus. The sequence continues at coordinate 4,282 of JAVQJG010139226.1, forward strand.
TCAAGACTTTGTAGCCCACAGAGACACCATCATCTGGCCAGAAATCATGTTAATTGGTATTCATGTCTGCCTCACTTTTGCATCAGCAAAATCTAAAAGTAGCCTGAGAGCATATAAAAGCCTTAAAGTCCGCTCCTTCTTTAAATGCGAGAATGACAATGAAATTAAGAAGGTGATGAAAACCGTTATTATGGTTTTATACAGACAGAATTAACAGACAGGCTATTGCAAACTATTTTTATTCTGTTTTAACATGGAAGAAATCGTAATAGCATCACCTGGCATATGAATGTACATTTCCATGTAAATATGCAAGATTAGAGCCAATGACCAATTTCCATCTTTGGTCCCTCGGCAGGTAGACAGACTTAAAACAGTAAAATACAATGACATGACACATAAACAACATAATATAGGACCAGAAAAGAACAGAAAAATACACATTTACCTGAAAAGGTTGCAGATTAAAAAGTAATTTAGTTAAGAACATAAGTTTTTTCTAGTTGAGGACTCTTCAATGTGAGCAGTCACAATACAGTCTAAAAGGTTTAGGGGGACCCCGCTTATCCCACTCAAATTTCTAATCACTTTGTTCCTCCATTTAGAAGAGTTAGAAAACATCTGACTCATGAACCAAATGATCAGACATCTCAAGGAGGTCAGTAGTTTGGTTTTTAAACACATAAAAATGTTGGTGATAAACTTTCTCTGACAAAATGAGAGTTGTATTAGGAGCAACTTTATCAAATGAAGGTTTTTCTAAAAGCTCCCATCTCTCTTTGTAATGATACTTTAAAAAATGGAGCAAAAATAAGTCTCACTTGGGGACAAAGTCTTGCCGTTCGATGGGGTAGTTCTGCATCGGCATCTCTCCCAACATGAAGTATGAGAAGACAGTCCGTAACTCTCGCCTGAAGTTCTGCAGCATGGTTTCTGGAAGTGAGGACACATCCCAAAATGCAGTTACTCATTATTCAGGTGGTTCAACTTATACATTTTCAAGGTGTCGTAATCCGCACCTGCTTGTCGGAGGTGAGAGTCTACTTCTGACAGAGTAAGGTTGAACATCTTCAGGTCTCCCAACAGTGAACTGTTTCTCAGGTTGTTCCAGAAGTCGCTCTTCTTGTGGCTGTTGCAGTGACATGCTCCACTGCAGGACCACAATACACACTGAAACACATAAAGAAAATAAATTAAACATACAGCGACAGTCAAACATTTGAACTCACATACCCAGTAGGGCATGACAATTATGGAAAAATAATAATCATAATTATTTTTATTCATATTGAAATTACAATTAGTATGTTGATTTTTAAAAAAAGTGTTTCTTGAGCCACCAAAAATAAACTCATATCTAAGTTTTTATAAAAAACACCTTGAAATATATTAAAAACAAATAAAAGGAATCAAATAATAAAATATTAAAATCATAATAGCAATAAAAAATGAATGGCCAGTCTGTATGCAAAGAAATGACTAATAACAGCCAATAACAAAACCCACAGTACTCTATAAAGTACTTTAAAGAAATGAATAATTTTTCTTCAATTATAGTGTTTTTATAATCCAGAGAAGGCAAAATGGAAATCCTGATCAAAACTCGATTAATTGACCAGCCCTAATACCCAGCAAGTAACTTTCAACCAAATGTTAGCATCAATTTTCCAAGATAAGCTTGACAGAGGAAGGATTCTCTGAGGTCACATCTGAATGTACTCAATTTCAAACATTATACTCTCGGGTATATTGTCGTGTTGTTGCTGCTTTTGGTCACCAAGCAAAATCTCTATGTTTAAATTTTGGAAAAACCATTCAAGGTCATGTACTTATGCTTTGGCTCTGACACATTTGTGTCAAAAATACTCTTTGAAGAGACCACACCACAAATAACAAATAAAAGCCCACTATTATTTCATAAACATTCAGAGGAGAGGAGTGAAAAAGGGATTTGTGCAGGGTCTGTAACTTCAAACTGCTTTCAAATGACATTGACACATACCGATGAAGCCAGCTTATCGCAGATGTAGCAGAAGCACTGATCACAAATGAGCTGGTTATTTCCCACAGGAGCACTAGTGGCGCAATCTTCAGCCCTGAGAGGAACAGAAAAGAACCAGTGTCATAATATATAAAGTAAAGGGGTCATGTTTGACTTGGGTTAGAAGGTGTGTGTGGCCATGTCCTCACGTGAAAGGGTGTACAGGACAGTCGTAACGCGCGTGAGGTAGCACATCAGCACGACGAGAAAAGGTGACAACCAGATCCTCTTCCTGAGAACTTGGCGGTGACACATAATCTGAAACATAAATGAGGAGCAACAAGTGCTAATAAATAAAACATAACAAAGGGCCAAAAAACACATAACACGTGTAAAATAAAGGTGTTGTTACCAGTCTTTTTCACCTCCTCCACCTCCACAATGAGGCAGGACAGGTCGTTTTCAGGATCGTTGTCGTCATCATCACTGAGGATAATTATTTCTCCACTTTTTTCCGTGGAGCACATCATAAATGTCTGGATCACAACAAGGAAAGGAAACGCATTAAGCTTAAATAAACACATTTAACACATCGATTAATCCATATTTCTGAGTCTTTGGGTGACTGAACCTGAGACTTGCTAGTTGTGTACTTTGTTCGGGAGTTGGGAGGAATTATAGACAGCACAACTTTCAGGGGAAATGCTATGCGTCCTACTGTTCTGTGTCACAGAATTGACTGAACTAAATTTTTCACAACCAACATAAACAAAAATTATGTTAGTTCCCTTATCAGAGCAGAAATTAACTTTCTGGCTCTCCCTTAAGGGAAAGTTAATTTCTGCTCAGAATCAAGTGAAGTTTATCACTACAAAATCACACTATCAAAACAAAGTATATAGTAAACAACTCTCAAACTATCCAGACGTGTTTAAATAATTACTTTTAGTGTGAGAACCAGAGTTTCTTACCTAAAAGTAAATACGGCAGTAAATACTGGTCTTCGCGCGCCAGCCGAAATGAAAGCTCACCATCACCGGAAGTCAGTGAAAACCTTCTTCTTCGGCTCATGTATTCCCGGTGGGTTCAAATTCTTCGGAGTGAAATGCTGCCCTCCACAGACAATACAGTGCTGTTGAACTCTATTATTCAACATGATTCCAGCCCACCTCTTATTTTTCATTAAAACTGTATTACCAAACAAGCTGGCTGTTTTCTGTTATCCTGGATGACCGATCCTGGACTGTTTCTGTTTTTATAAAAGCAATGTGTTACCATTAAGATGTTGTCATTTTAATTGTTCCTGACCAGGTTAACAGACAGGCTTCATTAAACCCCCCCCCATCTGATCTGTGCTTATCTTTTTCATTGATTATCTTAAGTTACACTGCAAGCCATAAGTCAGTTGTCATAAATCAAGTGACTGGTATAGTCACAGACACAAAATATGAAAATTGCTCCTTTTATTGTTAGATAAGCAATATGCTTAATTGGAAGGGGTAATTGTAGATGTTGAGATGATTGATATGATCTTATCAACAAACAAAAATGTTTTCTAGCATGTTTTCTTAAATAAAGTTTAAATGCCCACCTCTCCTTTCAAAATATGCCAATTTTCTGATTGTGCATTATCATTTTCTAGACCATTTTCTGATGACTCACTCCAAGAAGGGCTTCTCAAGTGTTCCCAGGCAGGTTAGATTCTTGCTTATCCTTTCATCCACTTGAAAACATTGCTACCAATCCAGTTCGCATGGGCTAAAATACTGTAGCATGTTCTTGTTTAATAAAGGAGATCTTAGTCGTCCAAGTTAAGAAATCATTCTCAGACATAATTTCCTATGTAGCCAAAGAAGAATCATATTTATTCTGCGCGAATCTAATGTTCACGCAGAAGAAATCAAATGTTCTGTTTGGCAGAAACAATTACACTGCTGCCAAAAATTTATACAAAGGTTGATTAAATTGTTTTACTGCCATATTACTCACTTGAATGTGAGTTACTTGGGTTTTCCTATGCAACATGTGAACTTTAAGTTCAGTTTTAAGGCACAAAGTACTGTAGATATTTTGAGCTAATTAAAGTTATTTGTTGCATGACAAGTAATTGAAGTTGATCTTAGATAAGAGTAGTCATTATTAAAAGTTTTTTAAAGCATTTTAAAACTTTTTCCTCTTTAGTTCTTCTGAGTACATCCAAACAATATTCGGATGTACTATTTTTCACAATGATACTCCTTAACTTTCAGATTTCCATATCATGTGTTCCTGCCTTGCTATACCTTTGCACACACTCCAGCACTGAATATAAAAATACTGTGAAAGAATTGGGGCATTATTGAATTTCTAAGGACAGAGAAAGTTCAAAATAATTTCAGGACTATATCTTAGCCGTTGGTAAGGGCTGAATTAACAAAAAAGAAACAAAAAAGAAAGGCAGAAAACAAAATCTTCACCGCGTAGCTGCAAACAACACTGACTGATGCCAGGTTTATAGAGGATATTGATAAATGCATGTCCGTGACAAATCTGAACATTCATTTTTTACAATATCCATATCTGCAATAATATGTTACCATAGTAACATGCAGACATGCTGTAGAAAAAATGGATGGTGGTATCTGTGAGCCTCTCACATTATGCACAAAACTGTAAAAAAAATAAATCTATTTTTTACTCAAAGATGAGGAGAGCTATGTTTCATCTGCAGAGGCACAGAGAAAGTAGAGTAGGTTACATCCCTCTTCTCCTTGCAATACTTCTACAGTTTTGGCTCAGTGAAATCTCAGGGGAGGATATGATGTAGGCTCTTTTATCCTTCTCTCACACACAACAGCACTATCAAAACCATGACAGTGATAGTCGGCATGACATAACAAAATGGTTGCTTCATTGGGAATCACTATAAAAAGGGTTTTAACTAAACAATAAATATGAAATCCAACTCAACATTATTTTAATTCCCGGAGATAAATGGAGAAAACAAATCAAATAACAATTTTCTTTGGTATTTTCCTTCAATGTCATGCCTTTAAAAGCTTTATGTAATGAATATTAAACTAAATGTTGAGCATGTAGACTTTGTTTAGGCTTAGATTTTTTGTTTGTTTCCTGTTTTTTGTTTGTATTCTGCTGTGACATCAAAAAGACAGAGATTACATTTGTAATAATGTTCATATGTTGTGCCTTATGCATGTTCTACCATATTTCTTCTTCAATCTGATCAGTGCAGTCAAATTTTGAACAGTGTTTCGGTGTTGGTACAGTAATTTGTTAGCAGCTAAGATTAGCATGCTACAGAAGAAAGCTCACATTGATGGCATTGGCTCATAACTTTGACATGATAGGCATGGCCAACATGGAGTCATCCCTCCTACGGCCCTGTGTTTTAATATTTCTTATTCTTCAAATATCTGTTTCATGCACTTAAAACTTTTTGCTCAGTTCTTATTCCTGTATAAGAAATCCACGAAATGCTCACATGCTAATAAACACTATACAACATGCAGTTTAGCACATTGCAGACACTTCGGTTTTAAACCGAATGAAGGGTCCAGTTGAAAAGTTGAAATGAATGAAAGGAAAAGGTCAATCACCGAATGTTTACGGTAAATCTTGAAAAGGAACAGATCAAAAATCCACTTGTCTATGATAAGAAAGTTGACCATTAAATGTCAGTCTCTTAGGAGAAGCCGCCAAATCTTTGAGAAAGATCAACCAACACCGGACATGACCATTTTTAATACTAGTAATGCCAATACTATGGATGAATAAAAAGAGCTGAGAAAGGAAAACAAGAAGGTCCACCATGAGAGATAACTTTATTGTGGATTTTTTTCTCAATTCAGTTCACATGTAATTGCATGAAAGAGAAAAGAGAGAATGCTCTGTGAAGGCACAGATGAAATGATAGCCAGAATAATTGTACCATTTTGCTTTAACACCAGCAGCAGCATTCAGTCCACAGTCATTTAGTAAATGCTTTTCTACAGTCCTAGTCAGAAAATTAATTACATGTGCTTTAAACTTTGTCTCAATGGGCACTTTATTATTGCACTAATAGTCACTGTCTTTTCACATAAAAACAGTAATGTTTTTAAGACCACATATCTCTATTTTTGTGCATTAGAGTTTGCTGTGATTTCTAAGCAAACTTTCTTGTTCATTTCACTCCTAAAAAGAACACTCATCAATTCAATGAACTTCTCCAAACACTTTCTTTGAATATTATTAAAAGTCTTACATTCATTCAAGGGCACAGAGAAAATTGAGGAAATCTAACTATGAAGGAAAACCTCTGAGCACTACTGACATCTAACAGGAGAAGAATGAAGAATGAACAGGCAAAAAGCACTTTAAATCTGCAATCCTTTCCACATTTCCATGGTTACTATGTTTTGAATCATTCAGTGACAAAGAAAGCGTTATTTACAGCAGAGGAATGTAGATCAGTAACATTCTTTCATCCAATGTGTGCTATACTTATACTTACAATTGTGTTATGGCTGGAGGCGATAAAGACGGGAAAGCAGCATATATAGCCATCATACACCAGAAGATTTAACAGCAGAAAGTTAGATATTTCAAGTGATGAGCTGTAGCATCATAATTGTTGGTTACACCAGTAGTTACCACAGATAGGCACAACCAATTGGAAAAGCTTGTGTAAGTTTGACTGGAGGTGAAATGAGTCATGTGCAGTGGCACATTCAGTTAAACAATTAGTCACTATAAATCTTAGCTCCAGTTTAAAAAAATCCAACAAGAATGATTAAAACAAAAACGAGGGGAAAAAACAACGACAAAATCTAATAATTGTATTGCTTCAGTGCCATGATGTCCAAATGATCTGACTCAATTTCTACTTTACAGCCATCCAAACAGCACACACGCAACCACGTACATACAGGCACAATGTAAAAAACAAGCAAAAGAACAACAACAAAAAAGAAAACAGCTACCTACTGTATCTGTCAATAGCTAAAAGCATTGCATCAGGCAGAGAAGCCAATTCTCAGTATTCCCAGAGCGTGGCACTGTCCAAGCAGTCTGCATTGGCCTTCAGCCCCCCAGCATGGTCACCTTTAAGGTACTTCCCACCCACTGCGCAAATGGCCATCTTGTTGAGGTCACAAAACTCGAGCAGGAACTGGACAGGTATGGAGCTACCGCACACAACAGCGGAGTCATCTTCAACACACCAATACTTCCCCTGAGAATCTGGACAAACAAAACTTGAAATGAAACCTTCATCAAATACAACACATATAGAGTAGGGCAAAATGTATATATGTATAAATGTATGTAGAAAGTTGTACTAAAAATACAGGCAATGGGAAAACTACATTATCCTTTTAGTTCAAATATTTCAAACACTACAACATCACAATTCATGGAGCCTTAGTGGAAATAATTAAGAATATATCTATAAATCAGTTATAATAAATTCACAATATTAATCTAGATTAGTCCAATGTATATTGTTCAAATCAAACACAATCAGAAACAATTATGTGTGAGTATAACAATGTTTCTGCAGCAGTCTTCTCTTGCTGCAAAGACACTTCTTACTCTCTGAAAAGGAAAGCTGCAGACAAACTTAAGCTTTTATTTTACAAAGTTTGTTTTCAACACCCAATAAGCATTTACATATTGGGATGGGTTCTAGCAATACCAAATTTGATAAAGCAGGTATAAAATGAATGGGATTTACTGGTAGTGGTGAAAATGGTCACTCACCTTTGAGGGAATAAGCACCGTCATGGAACTCCAGCTGAAAAACATCATAGGATGCTCGGTTGGAGTCGAGCGTCGGCAAACCAGCTTTACGAGCCCCAATGAAACCATGCTCCCCACGGAGGACAATAATTGGACGGTTAATTAGCTTCATCAGGAATTGTTCTGCCTCCCCTAGAGAGACAAGGTGATTAGAGCCAAGGGGTGTCACCTTCTGGTAACATTCAAATACATTCAAAGAACTGCATGTTTATTTAAAAATTGTTCCCATTACATTCACAGGAAAGAAATGACAGTTGAATTTGGGCTTTTTCCCCCTTCCTTAAGCTATGATACAATTTGTTTATAAGATGGTTTTGGACTAAAGCACCCTTTTTTAAAATTCTTTTTTTTGACATCCAGCAACTGTTGTAACACGTCTAGTTCAGTGTTATATGCCCCGTTTCCACTGAGCAGTGCGGTACGGTTCGGTACGGTTCGGTGCGGTTCGGTACGGTCACGTACGTTATTTTGAGTGTTTCCATTGTGTAACCGTCGCATAAAACCCACCCATTTTTGGGTTCCTTTCAGGTGTGGGTCCATTTAAAATGGTATGGTACGATTTAGGCAGAGCTGCTGGAATTGCATAACACAATGCACTGATTGGCGGACAGAAACAAAACAAAACAACTCCCAAACCAGTGCCACACAAATAACGTTCAGTCCACGTTGGAAAGTAACAGTAACAGTAAAAAATTGCTCCAAACAACAGCAGGTTTTCCTCTCACAGTTGCCAATGAAGTCAGGTAAAATAAACTGGATGAAGTGGTGAGGAAAACGTATATAGATACATAGCTCATGTTGTCTTGGCTTCACGTGTGTTGATGTCGCACAAGTATGACGCCACGCTAGAAACCATGCATACCGGTGGCAGCCCGACTTTCAGTGGAAACTGTTCTCTGAATGGGCTGGACCATTCAGAACCGTACCAAACCATAGCGACCCGTGCCATACCCCTCAGTAGAAACGAAGCAAGAGTGTAACAAAGAATGTCTTTTTTCAAAAAGTATGACAACACGGGAGGGAAACAAAGGAGAATAGGGAAAAAAAAGAGGGACAAAAACCAAAACCAAAACCATTACAATACCATATAAAATGAGTGAACAATACAGCATTTACAAGTGGGGAGAGTTTTACCACCATGTCTTATCTAAGGTTGGTAAAGTCTAAAGGTGGCCCCAGATTCAATATGAAGTTTGTCCATTTCTGCCAACAGTGAACAAACGCGTCTTTTTTTGTGATTTAAGGGAGCCTTTTTGAAGATACTCCAACTATTGGGAAGAACATATAGCCTACAGAGGCGCACATCTGGTCCTCCAGAGCTGCTACCCTGTAACTTTTAGATGTATTCCTTCTCCAACACACCTGATTCAAATGGCTGAATTAGCTCATATGCGGCATGCCATTCAGCTCTGGTAATGGCCTGGTAGGGAGCAGTTCATATGATTCATGTGTGTTGGAGAAGGCATACATCTAAAAGTTGCAGGGTAGACTGGCTAGGACACCACCCTGGTGAAGTATTTTGGGCACATCCCACTGGGAAAACACCCTGTGGAAAGGGTCCCATTTTTGAGCTGGCCTTGGAGGGCCTCAGGATCCCTCAAGATGAGCTGGCAAATATGGCTGGGGAGAGCGAAGTTTGGCCTTCCCTGTTCAGACTGGTTTCCCAATGAACCAATCCTGGATAAGTGGAAGATGGTGAATGGATGTTTGGATTCTCTAGTTAACTCTGCAGTTCGCAAACTAGTGTTGGAATGGACGAGTCATGAGGAATCTTGATTCACGAGCCAGTAAAGTGATTTTATGATTTGGAAAACACTACCATAAACTTCTATCTAGCTATAAAAGTATTCGAGTGTCAAATGTGAAGCCCTCTGAATCTGTTCAACAAATAAAGCTTGGATAATACGAAGTCATGCAACTGGACAGTTATTCCAAGCACAGCACCATCTCTGCAACACAATGGCTAAATAAAGAAAGAATGATGGTGTTGCTATGGCAAAGTCGAAGTTCAGACCTCAACCCAATTGAAATGCTGTGGCACGAATTTAGAAGAGCAGCAGAACAAATTCCCAGAAACCTCAATGAACTGAAGAAGTGTTGTGAAAAAAAGTGGGCCAAAATGTCTCCATAACGATGTCCGAGACCGATAATGTAAGAAGAAAGCCATTACTTCACATTATTACTGCTATAGCTGGTTCTATTAGGTCATGAGGTGCACTAAATACTCATTTTTTTCACATCATGTGTAGCATTTTGGCTGAGTTTTTGTCAAATAAATAATACCACTGTATAGAACATCAAGTGAAATATCAGAAACAGGACTGACCTGCATTGTCAACGGTAGCAGCCAGTTGTCCATTCTTCTTTGCAATTACATACTTGCCATTAGTTGCACGGATGCACACACGACCATCGCGCCAGTGCAGTTCAAAGTAAGTGTTGGCAGACCTGAACAGCATGCGTAAAGCACAGGATTCATTGGTAGACTGCTTAGTGTAAGACATGCATTATGCAAGGTGATTGTGTTTGCATGGTTACTTGGCGGAGGCAGTGCATTGCAATCCTCCGTTTGCTGTCAGTGTCCAGTATTTTCCAGCAGCAGTTCTGAAAGCACACTTCCTGTCCTCACGGCTCATCTCCAACTGGAAGACTTCCTGGTCCCCTTCCTCATCTTGATTGGCTGACAAGTCCATGCCTGAAAAATGAGGTAGTTGCTGTGAGTTTTATTTGTGTCTGGAGATGAAAACTCTCTAACCTTGTTATTCATGAGATTCTGCATGACAGATCCTAAAGCAACAGGTTATCCAGAACACCAAGGTACAAGATCAGTGATGCGGCCACAGAGATTTGTGTATTATCACAGCCTGGAACACAAAGCATTCTGTATGTGGGATGTTGACAGCAGACTAATATCTGGAGAGGAAGTTTTAGTCCATGATTAAATGAATGAGTTAGCTCTAAATTAATGCAGTGGCTTTGTTCAGAAAGATAATATCATGTGACTGCACTGGATTCTGAACAGAGATACCATGAAGACACTGACAATCAGTTTTGGAAGCACAAAATCCACTCTAACAAAGGAGCACTGGAAATAAAAATAGATCAAAACTAACGCTCAGATGACGTGCAAGAGAAAGACACACCACGTACACACTCCGCTAAGACCAATGGCCTATTTTGCTATTTTCAAGACAGCAGCACCAAAAATCTGTGTTCTTTTTTTGGTCACACACTACCTCGGCACCAAGAGCAATGCAATTTATAAAAGACAGATTCTTACAAGAAGAAAAGGAAATAGAACATGGCTTAATCCTGATTTCCCTGAAATCCATAATCGTCTTGTTTATGAGGTGATTATTCTCACATGGTGCAATATCCGTATACTTGTAATCAGTATCTTGTCCATCACAGACACAACCCACAACTGCAGTCACCTGAGCATGTCTGCAGATGGAAGGACTCTGACTTATACAGGAAGTACATACAGCATTGGATAAATATGGATAAAAGCATGTCCACACAAAGAAGTGCAGTTCTCTGTCAGGCTAAGAAATTCTTATTAACAGATCACTGTATTGTTCACACTAAACAATGTGTATCTCTTGTGTTTTGAAGTCTTGTAGGCACACTGCTCAGGTGACAGGGAGTAACACAATCCCAAATATTGTTCGAGATTTTTTTCTGGACTCAAGATATCTACCAAGCAGTTCCAGTTGCTTTGTAAACAACTCTCTCATAAGCAATGTTACACTATGATATAAGTAGCTCCTATGTTTTATCACGGCTTTATTAGCATGGGAACTTGTGCTGAAAATCTAACTTATGGATCAGGTTTGCTACAGAGACAACAAGTGATCAAACTAGATGATTATTTGAAAAGAGTGTTGTATTAGAATGACTAGTCCCCTGGCCATGGTCACAATCCTGTAATAGACATTTTAAGCTGATCAAAACTTTGTGGAGACACGTTTAATTAAAGCTATCCGTTTTTCCATGGTAATATAAAGTGGTATCAGCTGAAAAATATGAGGAAAAATTATTAACAATTTGTGATTTGTTAGAATCTTTGAAATGTGAGCACTACAGTAGTAGGGGAAAGGGTATCTAACAGCTAAACGTTAAGTTAAGTAAGGGTTATACATTTTCAGCTGGAGGGAAGGTTTTGTTGTTGTAGTTTATTAAATGAGGGTTTTTTTTCATTTTATCTGGACAAGATATAGTAAAGTAGCTCTTAAAATAGTTGCTTTAGGACATATACACTGAGACAGCCAGATTCAATCTTTGTTAGATCAAAGCCACATGTAAAAGAAATCAGCTTCTCGCAGGTCACAAGCCACTTACCACATTTACACTTATCATCCCTGGAATGCTCAGACACCCAGAGGTTCAGAATACATTATGACATTTTGGATGAAATACATGATGATGTCGCATGTTCATAGCAGCAGAATCCTGCTGAGACTGTGCAGCAGCAGGGAAAAGAAGCTGCATGAAGCAGAGAATTCTCTATTCTGCAGGCCATTGAGTCACACCTCTCTCCTCTTTGTCCCGCCATTCTCTCTGCGTCTCCACCACTCTAGCCATTTGTCTCCAAATCAACCCTCTCTCATTTTCAGTCTACATGAGATAAGGAATGATAGATATCTGTGGAGTGAAGTTGCCTGGGACCAGCAACCACAATGCAGTGATAGAATTACTGCCGAATATGTTAAGCTAGGCAAAGTCAGGCCAAGAGGAGGGAGGGGAGAAAGTGAGAGCACCATAATGAAAAACACATGGTGTAGGAAAAATGAAGTGTCTGTTCCACATTCTTTCTCACAGATCAGCAACAAAATCATGCAACAGCTGTGTCTGATGTGTGCGATCCAGACTTTTTTTGTGTTTTTGTGCTCATATTTGCAGAGTCTTACCTTGCCTCGTGGAGACATTTCGCTCATTGCCTGCAGTCAGGACGACCTGCGCGTGGCTGCGCTCCAGGCCAAACAGTTCATCCTTCCCCACCCGAGTGCTCTTCCCAGACTTCATCGTGCCGGTGGGACCCACGGGTGCCAGATATCGGCCGTTGCAGTCGCGGAAAGCCACTTTCCCCGAGCGGAACTCCAGCATGTAGCCGGTGTCCTTGTCCGTTGCAGTGGCCAGGCTGCCGTCATTGCGGAGGAAGCGGTTATCAGAGGTCTCGAGGTGGTAGCGCTGATCCCGGTACACCAGTGTCACCAGCGAGTCCACCCCCCACGGGACATCGCGGTCTATTGACACCTCTTGCCTCTCCCCGCGCGAGCTCAGGTGGGCGAAGCGTTTGCGCGCAAGGCTGTAGAGGTTGACCTGCGGGTGCACCGCCAGGTGAACGCTCCAATTCTCCGCCGGTGAAGCGGTCTGCGCAAAGCAGGTGATCCGGTCTTCGCTGCCTCCGAGGTAACGGCCGTGCGGCTCGGACTGCAGCGACCACCGCCCGTCCTCGTGCGCAGTGATCGCAAAGCGGCAGTCCCGGCCGCGCTTATCGCTGTCTGCGGTAACGTTGCCGTCTTTGTCAGTGGCGAGGTAGCGGCCCAGGTGGGAGCGCAGGAACACAACGCTGCCGTCCTCTCCGGTCTGCTCCAGGGTCCACGTCTGCTTCTTCTTCAGGCTGCTGGCCGAGGCGTTGATCTTGAAGCCGAAGGACTCCGCCGTCAGATACTTCCCCGCGCTGTTGATGAGACCCAGAGGGATCTGCAGGAGGTCCCCGTCGGCGCCGTTTGAGGACATGGTTGTTTTGTGACAAGAAGAGAAAAGAGGAGAGGTGATGGGCTGAGTGAGAGACGCGCAGACAGAGAGAGAGAGATGGTGGGGGTTTCTAGGGGGGCTGCTGTGCCCAGACAGATGATGATGTTGATGAGTATCCCCTGACTGAAAATCCACACTGCCTCTTTGGAGCTGCAGGACTGGAATTTGCTTTTTCTTTTTTTTTTGTCTAGCGGCAGTACACGCCCCGATATAGTCACACGAGCTGGATGGAGAGGGCTTCAATTTCAGAAAACCACCCAACCCCTGAAAGTAATGAATCCTTACACTTTATTCGCTGTTATCCAGACCACCACTCCTGATTTATTCCACCTTTCAAATAATGTCCAAACTTACAAATCTCACCGACCCCCTCAGCAACCCCTTTCATTATTTTGTTTGGTGAGAGCCCTATAGTGACATTTTACTTTATGCCATGTCATGCAAATAACTCTGACAATGCAGTGCTGCACCTTTGTGAATAAGAGTTTGGGTCCTTTCATTTCTGTTAGTGCCACTGACATAATCCTGAGCTTCAACCCAGCCATACATCTTCAAAATGATTTGGAATAAAGAGATAAAAATGCACCAAACAGCACGCAGGTTTCAAATGCAAAGGGCTTCTCTTTCTCCTTTCCTCGATGTAATAGTCTCTGATGTTGGCTTGTAACATAGTTGGTAACATAGTTGAGAAGTTGTGGCTGTAGTGTTTATGCACCCACTCCTCTTTCTCTTTTTGACACTCTACACTATATAAGCACATTTACTGTTTTTATCCTCTGTTTAGGTCAAGTCAACCTCTTTGTTGGTCCTCTTCCCTTTGGGCTCTGCCATGGCTCCTGCCCACACTTTCACCTTCATTTATACTAGAGAGAGTTAACAGGACTGAGGTTAATCGCTTCTACAGAAACTGTAGCAGAGCCATGCAAAGTTCCACAAAGGCAGATTCAGGCAGATGGGTTAGAGGTTTCGAGTTGTATGGCCGTTTGTGTTTTCTGCTGTGGTGGCACTGCTAATCATTTTATATTAAGGGAGTTTTGACAGTGTTGATGTGTGGAATCAAAATGGCGTGTTCAGTCATGTGAACCATAGACGTCTTCAGGTTGCCTTTATATACAGTAGGAACTTGACACATTTTCTTCTGGGTTCTATCATTTGCATATGTTTGCATGTATAGACATTTTCTTGTCTCTGTATTCAAGAAAGGAAGTGTCCTGTTGAGTCGCAAACTATAAAACATGTCTGTGGTTCTTTGTAATTACTATTAAGTTATTTCAGTATTAATGCAATGAAAATTAGTCCATTATATTTAAGTCAGTTTAAGACAACTGAAATCATCTTACAACAAAAACAAATATAAATCTGCAGCGGCTGCCCTCACTCGATGTTAAGAGATAGTTTGGGAGTGTGGATAAGACAGCATTAAAAGAGGGATTAACCGTAAGTTTCTCAACCATATTGACTGTTTTTGGAAGTTGGATATAAACCCTTCGGGAAAGTGGATGATTAGGCGGGACGTGAGTAGCCACTGGGGATACGTGTGACTGTAGAGTAAATGTGAAAGAGGGCCATGACAGACTGGATGTTCTCATATAAGGCGATATTGCCCCCATCTGGAAATATAAAGAAAAGCAGTACATTGAACGCTTGTATTATTGAACCCTTTGTCCACTAAACGGGCTTTATGCACAAATCAACTACTTCCTGAACTTAAACCAGCTGGCTTGTGTCCTGTCTTTCATTCATGGACGAACTGTTTAGTCCAGGTGTGTCTGACCTCAGTAAATGGCCAGACCCACCTGGATTAATCAGTTCGTCCAATAGGTGTTTAGGAAATATCTACCCAACTCACCTTAACACTCCTTCTTAAGGGAAAAATGGATCTTCCAGCAAAGCTGCGTGTGTTGTTGCTCTTTCAGAGTACAAATAGCTACTTTTGAAAAAATTCTTTCAGTCACGACGTTTTCCGTCCTGTGGAAGACAA
>JAVQJG010139254.1:0-13640 GCA_036024015.1 Craterocephalus amniculus
TTCAAAATCCTGCTGTTAGTTTACAAAGCACTGAATGGTTTAGGGCCCAAATATATTCAGGAACTTCTGGTTCGTTATGAACCAACCAGATCCCTCAGATCATCAGGGTCAGGTCTACATTCAGTTCCCAGAGTCAGAACCAAACACGGAGAGGCAGCGTTCAGTTTTTATGCTCCACACATTTGGAACAAACTCCCAGAAAGCTGCAGGTCTGCTGACACTGTCAGCAGTTTTAAATCAGGGTTAAAAACCTTTCTATTTGCAGGCTGTTATGATGATTGATTTTTTTATTTTTTTGAGGGTTTCTGTCTTTCTTTAATTTTCTTATTTTGTGATTCTATTTTAGTTTTTAATTCTTTTTATTGCTTTCTTGCTGTAATGTTTCCAATGTTTGTATGCTAAGTACCTTGAATTGTCATGTACATGAAATGTGCTATACAAATAAACTTGCCTTGAGTTTAAAGGTGGTCAGACAAGATTTCTGGGACCTTCACCTTTAAACCATTAGTTTGGCATGCGTGCTTTGTTAAAGATGTAACCGCACCTCCAACCTTTTTGCTTCAGCTCTGCTACAGGAATACATAGCCCTTGTTTAAGATTAATCATAGCTGCTATTTTCATACTTGCAGGTCAAAGCTTTCCTAATAAAAGAAATATTTGACCAAACCCTCGGTTTGGTAACTTGGCAAATATATAAAATAGAATGAGTTTGGAGTACAGCATAACAGCCTTAAACCTGAGATTTCCAGAAAAGTGGTAACAAAGTAAGTATAAGGTTTATACAGCAGCTTTCGCAGTCACTGCTCACAAAGTGCTTCACAGATCAGATATATTTTACAGTGATATAAATTACACAAAAATTTAATACATAAAGAGATGTTTAAAAAAAGCTCTCATAAGCCCACATCTGACTAAAAGCTTGAAATTAGCTTATTAAAAACACCCAGAGAACTATGGAAAGACAGCAGTAGATAGTCCACAGTCTGGGAGCAACTACTGAATGTGTCCATTAAAAGCTTCTGATTGGACAACATCACTGATAATTAATTACCTTGAAATCTCTTTTTTTTTCTTGCAACAAATAATATTTGAGTTGATGCCAAAGAAGTGAGACCTCTAATTGGTCTTTGTTGATTTAATAATTTATTTGTGTCATTTTTATCTGAGGGGGACAGTTTGAGGTTGAAATTTTTCTTTTAATATATGTAGCAAGCTTTTCTTAAGACATCTGTGGAGTCGCCACCTAACATAAAACTGTTCATTAACCTCTATTTTAATGCTTAATAACTTTTTATGGGCATTTCATTCAATCATGGTAAATGGTTTAGAAAAGGATTGAAGTAGGCACTTGAACCCTTAAATTAATTAGTATGAATGTCTATCTCCTCATGATCTGTGCAGACATGCAAATTCCTCTTGAGTGCAGTGTTGAAGTTGGGCATCTTGGAAAGATTTGGAAAATATTTAAAGATGAAAATATACAGGAGTCAGCAAAAACACTGAAACAGAAGCTGCCTGCTTTTACTTTTGTAAGTGCTTACTCAAGGGTAAACCTGAGAGCTGTTTCTACCAAGTGAGAAATTCCTCCATTAGATGTACCTTGTAGCATGAAGGGATTCTGAAATTGACCGAAAAGCTTAATCCATTTCCTCACTTTGGCTCAGTTCAAAGACTTTGTTGATGTGCCTATCAAAACCAAATGCTGAAAAGAAAATGAAACGGTACGGGAATCTCAAATGAGGTTTTCATGTGATTGTCTGATTAGTTTGGTAAAATAATTTCTGCAAAAAACAATACTTTCCCTACAGTCGCCTCCGCTAATCATTTGAAACTTTTTCAGATTTTATTGATAATTTGCCTTCCTGAGAAGGTTCTAGAAATATTTATTAGATATTTTAGACCCTATTGACAACATGAGCATGCATAAACCGAACAGTTGCAAGTAATGTGAAGTAGCCTTTGTGGGAAAAGTGTTGGGGAGGAACAAAGAATTAATTTCTTTAGAGTTTAAAGTATTTTGAACAATACATGTGATGCATGCTTGCAAAGGCTTAAGAGTAAGAGATGAATAATAAAAAAGAAGTGAACATAACAAAATAAACACTGCAGAACGAAAGGAGTGAGTGAATGATTTCGGATTGAGTAAAGATCTTTGTATTGTTTATTTAAAAAAACAGTGTGTCCATTACTTAATAGTGAGATATCAAACTATTAAAAAAGAATAAAATGTCTTGCAGATAAAACATTTCTGTAGCTGGAGGACAGGGCTTCCTTTGGATTTTGTCATTTTATTCTGTTAAGCTCTTTGGTTAACTTTTAACATTTTTTACTCATATTAACATTTTTGCATTCCAGGTTCATTTCAGGCTGATGGTGAATTATAAAAAAAAACAACAACTTCTGGTCTGGACAAAAAGACCACATCAAACATGGAAAGTGTAAATGATGGTCAGGGAATGTCCAAAGTGTCTCTTCATGTCACTGATCGATATCCACTTAGATATGAACCAGAATACTCATTTTAACTTTTCAACACAGATCCTGAAACATGACAGAAATGAGGCTGGATCTCTTAAATTACCTGTCTGTCTGATAGATCACCTGTCTGAAGACATGAGGGCAGTGTTTGGTTACTGATTACGTAAATCAATGATGATAAGGTATGTTTTGCAAGTTTTAAAACCAATTACGCTAAACTATAGTTTTATTCTTAATATATTGCTAACTGCATTATTTCAACAGAAGATTTTTTTATGCCTGTAATGCTGTGTCTCTGTTCTGTGTGTAGGCATTGTCAGAGCTACTCTCTATATAGCTGTACTTTATACTTATATTAAAAATATATTACAAAGTATAAGTACATGGTAAATCTTATTTCATTCATGTTCACACTGATAAAAATATAAAGAAAATCAAAATGAATAAGTATTTCTCCTGAAGTATAGTCCTTATTTAAATTCAGACATGGCTATTTCAAAAGACGAACATTTCAAATCACAGCCAGGTATCTGAATTGGTAAGTGCCTGCCAGTTTGCACTAATAAAGGGTATTTATGGGTATCAGAATTTGACCAGGAGTAAAAATGCACAAAACTGGCTTCACAATTTTAAACTGTATTTTTTTAGTCTGCGGATTTTATAAGAATAAGATTTTTTTTTTATGTGCAATGTGCAAACAATCTACTGTATAGCCTTGGTTGCTAGGTTGTTGCTAAGGTGTCCACTGGGTGAATTTGTGATATTGGTGTTTGGAATAAAGAACAAGAATAAGAGGCAGCATTCACAGCTCATAAGCTTTAATTAACTAACCAGGATTCAGTGACATGAACTATGACTTGATAGGTCATTACAATCAATGAAATGTTCTTTATGTGATCTGGTGTTTTTTATTCCAAAGAACAAATATTATTTCAAAGTGCAAGTTGTATTTGTTATTTAGATGGTTGGAATTTCCAAGTGTTTGCTTTTTCATAGGTCTTTGGCTCCCACATGGTGTCCTGCTGACTTGTGAAGAACCATTGTTCACCCACAGCCATTCGCTCTTTTTTTCCAACAGATTCTTCATTGCAGATTAGGGTAATTTATGAAATGGTCAAGGCAGCATGGGTAAAACATAACCCATCTCTAATTATATCTTTAAGCCTGTATGGCTCGTAACACAGAATGAGCCCATCTCACGTGTGCTCTCACGCATCAAGCTGGCATCACAGCTTGAGAGTGTGAAGTTGTGATGATTAATAATGTCTACAACTACCACACTGTAGTTTTGAACAATCTGTGGTCACCATGCATACCACTGTGTACTATTAGCTTAAGGCTAACTGGGGAGAGGGGGGGAGAGGGGGATATATCAGACACAGGTCATGTGCCAACTCTGCTGAGTTTATATTAGACCCTCTCTGGTTGTACAATGCAGTAATAATCCATGAATGGGAACCACGGCTGGACAAAGACAGCTTATTTGGTTCATTTGTGAATGTACAGAGGTGGTTCATAGAGGGGCTCATGATTGTTAAACGGGTTGCCGAGGTAAGGGGCTTAAGATTCAGGATTCAGAATTGAAACAGAGGCAGAAATTTCAGTAGGTCTGTGGATGTTGAGAAGCTTACTGGAATCACTGGTTTAGATTATGATGAACTGAGATTATTTCTTTTATTTCTTTTGTGCATTGCATTGTGGGAGAAGAGCATAAGGATAGCACCACACTGAAAAAAAACATCACTGATTACTTTTAACATGATGGCCAAAATATCATCACATCATTGGCTGAAACATTTGATGACATAATCAAGTTATTAAGTAATTTGATTGTTACACTTGAAATGGCTCATTCTCTGTTATTATGTCTTTGGTTTCTACAAGGCTTTTTTCCAAAATGGGGAGTGTAAAAAACATCTTCCTCTTTTCATTGCAGATGTCCATGAATGCTCCTCAGTGTGATTCCGACGTACATCATTACCTGGAATGTCGCAGTCCTGAGCCTTTGGGGTTGACACCACTTATGAGCGGGCCAGCCACCGTTGCCCATCAGACACCCGTGGATCTTCAGTCCACCGTCGCTTCTTCTTCAGCAGCCCTGTCAGACACATCTGTTCAAAGGCTCAACAGTCCCCAGCTGCTGAACTGAGAACACCAAAGAAAGAGAAAAGGGAGGAAAGATTCTTGGTGTTACAATAAACTTGGTCTCTGGTGGATTCCCTTATTCCTGGATCCTCTTGGAATGTTGCCACATAAAGGCTTGAGGCTCGACACAGTGGGTGTGATGTAATTCAAATTAAAAGAAAGAACTGCAGAGGAAATTGGACACTTTTTTACCCTCTTCTGCACAATGTCGACTCATAGGTGGTGACATGTGGCTGACTCTGCTATGTAGCTACAACGACCTGAGGAAACTTCCCAGAAACTTTTCAACCGAACACTCTGCCATTTTTAACAAGCTGCAAGCGGCTGGGTGAACAAACGCCCGCTGGAACACAACACACACACACGATAAGCTGAGTGAGGAGTTACAAAGTGCCACCAGGTTATTATCGGCCTTTGCGCTTCCTATTTTCCTCTTTAATCTTTGTATTCTGAGTAATCATCTTTTTAATTAATGGCGACGGCAGTGTGAAATCTTCCCTGCCACCCACTTCCCTGCTCTCCTCTTTTCCGCCGCTGACTGAGACACCTGAAACCAATTAGCAACAGCAGATCTAGATGGGGATTAGACACGGCAAGAGCAGGAGTGATTAGACGCAAACATAAAGGGAGAAAAAGGACACTGACACCAAAACTAGAACGAGACAAAGGAGGGGTTAAGGCGGACCCTGTCGATCATTCTTGGTAATCGATAGGTGGGAGGAGAAGGGGGGCAGGACGGCGACGGAGGATATGGCCAGATCAGGGCGGCAACACACTAAGATAATAACTAAGTATGAGTCAGCAGGTAGAACTGACAGTAGGAGCCCAAAGTCTTGACTGACAGGCGCTCCAGCCGCCCAAGACTCATTGTTATTCCTCGTGCAGTGCAAGGCAGGGAAGCACAGAGAGAGCTAGAAGGAGAAACTCCTGGCCGCTTGCCACAATCACCGCCAATTAGAAGATTTTGATTATATGCCTTAATCTTGGTAGTCAGGTAGAAAAGCAGACAGACAGAGGAAGAGGAGGCTCGAGCAGGTGCCACTGATACACACCATTATCTCCGTCCATCTTTAATTGAGTTTCTTTCTGCCCTGTAGTGTGTTCGCTTCTCCTCATCTGCAAACAAAATCTGTCTTTTTCAAGAGCTGGAAGTGGTGGAAGTTCCTCAAGAGACAACAGGGGAAACAGAACAAAGACGGGGAGGGAACCAACAGAAAAACACATTCATTTGTGTGTTCCTTTGGAGATTTATTCAGTCTGGAAGACTTCTTTTTCCACATCCTCCCTTATCTTTTTTAAAACTCCTTTTTTCATTCCTCTCCCTCAGAGTTCTTTGTCTCAGAATGGACTTGTCCTATCTAGAAGTCTGCCTGCAGCCTTTACAATCTCCATATCAAGTCTGAGATAAAAGCAGAAACAGAAGTGATAGACTGGAGGGAAAGAATCTGCCAAGTATTGAATCGGTTGAGGACAGAGCAGAGACTGTATTTCCTTCCTTCGTTTCAGACACCCAGAGGCTCCTGCCATCTGTCCCCAAAGCTTCACTTCCTCTGTTTAAATTTTCTCCTCTCCCCGGGAGCTTTTTCTCAGCTCTCCTCCTTGTGGATCATACACTCCATCCTGGACCTCACCAAGATTAAAGTGGCCTCTGTTATCTGAGAAAATCCTTTGATATCGGCTCCTGGTGTCATCATCCTAATTCTGTGAGTACTTCAGACTCCCGCTTCTGCTTTTTTTTCCCCTTCTTTTCTTTCTCCGCAACGTCTTTCTGCAGCAGCCCCCTCTTTTTGTCATTTTTCAGTTTTTCTCCTGCAGATTCTGTTGAAGTTTGATATTGCAATACAGGATAACTAGGTTATATAGAGATGAATTGATGTCGGAGGTCTGAGGTTGTGCTTTTCTGACTCATCTGTCTTTTTCTTGTCCTTCCAGGGTTAGTAGTCGGGGGTCAATATTGTCCGATTTTGCATAGTGAAACTATATTGAATGCTTAATTACTTCTCAGGTCAGCATCACATGTGCATGCATAACCAAATCAGACAGTACCATTGAACACAACAGGATGAGGTACAATAAGAATGTATCTGCATAAGTACATAAGCCACTAAGTAATCCTTTTTGTCAAAAAACACTCCTATAATTTGTGATAAGAATGGGGTGCATGGTGAAAATTTAGGACAGAGTGCACAGTTATTTCTTTAAAAATCCAACTTCTGTGATTTCCCAAACTTGGAGTAAAATTGCAAAAAGTTTGAAGAGGTGTTGCTGAGCAGCTTGCTTGTAGATGTATTGTCAGAGCAGAATGACATTCTGCACACAAGGTTTGAATCCTCTCTGATGGAGACTAACTCGCAGGTTGCTTTGCATTTCAGATTTCTAATGTGGCTTCAGCAATGGTTTCATGTTTCAACCCCAAAGCTTGGTTCTTGGATTTAAAAAAAAATGGAAGCTGTAATCTTCTCTTTTTTAAAATGTTCTCCCATATCAGAAGGAAAGTTTTATCACTGTGAGCCTTTTCCAATGGTACATGGGTATTTTTGTTCATTCCTATTTTTTAGGCTTTTATAGCTTTTTTCCACACATTCAAGGTAACTCAGAATGAACCGTTGCAGGTGAAAGCCAGCACAATGCTGCCGACAAAGGGGTACAACATGTAGCATGACACTGGTGATTACTGTGACTCTGTCCTTTGTGGTAAAGAAAAAAAACACCTTCCATTTTGTGTACTTTTGCACAAAAGAGCAAGGTAAGAGTCCTAACTTAAGCACACTGTGTGAAAGAAGTTTATGACCATGTTTCCTCCAAATTACTCGTCCCTGAATATCCAGGTGTCACAGAAAGGTAGAGTTACTGCATAGCAAGTCATGTCACTTGGTATTGCATGTTTTTGAAATTTTAAGCAACACTATGATGAAAACCCTGCCTTGTCATTTTATTCCACCCACTTGGCATAGTAGGTTAACAATAAAAATGACACTTGAAAGGTGCCTGAAGCAACATGTAATATACATGCCATGAGATCATGGGGGAATATTTGTAGCAAGGAAGCAACAAACCCACTGTTTTACTTTCACACCACTACCTGCGCAGAAAATGATCATGTTTTATGTGCTATCAGTAATCTTTTAGTAAAATACTAGTGTATGTGTAGACAAAGTCTTTATCTACAAGCTAATGCCTCCAAAAGCATAGTGGGAGGGTACAGTGAAGCTGTTTTACAGAAATGTTTCTCCTTAATGATTCACAAATGACCAACAGATAAGTGAGTGTCCTCACCAACTAACATTTATGAATTGGCTTCAACTGCAGCCTAATCAGAAGTAATTCCATGACTCATATGTTGCATGTAATAAGATAAAGCTAACACCGTGGCGCACTATTAGCGCCTGGAAAAAAAAACCCCTAACATTTTAATTTACATGACACAAACAGCACTGTCGCATTCGTCTGACTTGGTGCATACACTTTACCAACTACACTTGTGTTGTTACTCCACATGACGCTCAAAAAGGCAAACATTTGGAGCTGCCTCATCTGTAGGGTTCAGTCTGTCCTTTCTCCTTTGTGGTGAGAGGCTTGTGGGAGTGAAAATATAACGGCTCCAGCAGCAGTGTTAACCCTTATCATTGCCCTGCATGCACTGAGGCAGGGTAGTGTTTCTCTCCTGAATGACACGTGACGTCAATCCCACGGTGCTCCTCACGCTGTCATCCTGCTGGAAAGTTTTCTCGGGGATCGACTGCAGTCCCACGCTCAACCTATTCCACTACTTTCTTCTAGACTTGCAACACTTCATCTTTTCATCTCGGAGACAAAAATCAAAGGTCTGCCATCAGCTCTGATTGATTTTCATCCTCCTATTCGGCACCTGGTTCAAATGTATTTTTATGAAAATGAAATCCTGACTGATAATTCATCTAAGTAATGACTTTTTTGGGGGGATTTTGGACAAGGAAGTCCTCAAGCAGTGCTCTAAAACTGCAGTCAGCCACAGTGCAGAGGTTGTTTTCACTTAGAAACGATTCTGTTTGTTGTATCTCTGTTTTTTTCTTTGTTTAATTTTTACTAGATTGTTCAATTTGCTCAGATAGTTTGTATATATACGCTTCTGATAGTTTTCTCTCTCCTTATATCTTGGCTTTTTAAGGACAAGGGATTTAGCAGTATTACTTTTATTAATGGAAATGTGGGAGATGTGTGGAGTTGGACTGCTGATTGCTGGTGTGCAGCTCACCTTTGCATGAAGTTATTTGGCTGAAACTGGGTTCAGTTTAACAATAAAAAACCTGCAGAGGTTTTGTTTGCAGGTGTGTGCTTGTTTTGTTTCCTGAAAGATTTAACTTCCCAGTGTTGCCACACCACCATGATTTTAGTAATAGGTTTTTATGGAAACAAAGCAGATATTTTTGGTTCTCTTATAGTTACAGTTGTTTTGCTACGTTACCTGCTAAAAGCACTGGAATATGTCTGATAAATAAAACACAAAGTCACACTCACAATGTGTTAAATGATGGGGAACAATAGGGAATATTTTACAAACATTATGCCTGTCAGGGTTTGAATAGTGGAAATATCTTATTCTGCTCAGTGAAGAATCTTCAAGTAATGATTTTTTTAATCTACTAAAAATGTTGTAGAGCCATTTGTTCTTCCTAAATCTGTTTCAAGTAGGGCAACGCTTTTTGCTGCTGAAATTTTGATCTGTTTATCTGCATTCATGGGTAAAAATTCGGAAGCATAAATCTTCCTCCTTTGAATCTTCCAGCAAGCTGAGAGTTTGATGGGAGGCAAACCCAATCATTAAGGTGAATTTGCATCAAAAAATCTCAGCCAAATACACACATATAGACATGAAACACATGTGTCATGCTGTGTGAAATTCTCTGAAGCTCACCCCTGGAACCCCACTTAAGAGATTTTCTGGTTTGTAAGAGCTGAACTTTGTCAAAGTCTGCAGAAACTGATATTCTGCCCAATTTCGGTGCAACAGCTAAATCTTCCTTTGGCCATTTTGGGTCCCAAATATATCCCCATCCCATCTTTACATGCATGTATGATTATCTTAGATAAGAACCTTGTCTTACAGACAGTCCAATGAAAAATAGGTTTTAATTAAAAGATGTGAGGGTGTGCATCGCTTCAGTTCCCCAAGATAAATAGACTCACATCTGGGAGGAAGGTGTTTCATCCAGTTTGTCCTCCCTCTATACTGTATTTGATATCCCTCATCTATTTGTTTATCCTCCTCCCATAGCTTTACACCTCCCTTATCATTTTTCCCTTCACCTTCCTTTCCCTCCTCCTGCTTCTGCTGCTCTCGCTCTCCACCAGTTTTCCTCCCTTTCTTAATCTCTCCGCTGAATCCTCTGCATCCTAAATCTGCCTCCTTTCTCACTCTCTGCCTACCCTCGCTGTGTGTCTCATTGTTGGTGTTTGGTCAGGTACCACAATCCCTTTATTCAATCTCTCATTTCTTTACGTGTGATAATAGTACAAGCCTCCAAAGTAATGTCCCTGCATGGGAAGATAAAACCAATAAGGCTTTATTCAGCTTGTGGATGCTATGAATGTGTGTGATGTGTCTGCATATGAGCAAACATGTCTGTGAGCTGCAGCGATGGACTTGAATGTGCACGTCTGTGATGTGAATTTTGATTTGAAATAATCGGCGAGACCTGGGTGTTGAGATGAGTTCCTGCAGGAACTGATTAGTTGATTATGGAGGAGTTCGTTTTTCATATGCAGCTTGTTGATAAAACCCCAAAGCCTCATCGGGAATACACCTACCTATAGGTTTACAGGATGGTTGTGAAAAAGTAGCTCTTTATTGTTTTGGTCAGAAGGAGGAATATTTATCTCAATGCTTCATATTTCTTTTGTTTGATATGATTTATGGCACTGAAATCTAGTTGAAAAGAAAACATGAAAAGATTTTTAAAAGGCACCCAACTTAGCTGATGAGGATGTGCTCTTTGTCAGTGATATACAGTAAATAAAACAGAAACACACTTTTTCACTGTTGATTGTTGTTGATTTCTCAGCGATTTTCATCACAAACTTGATGTCAAAATGTTAAATTTTCTTTGAAAATCTCCAGTGCTTAAAGGGTTAAATGTTTACCAGAAACACTGTTTTATTTTGTTTTGTTTAATTCATTTATTTTCTCATTATTGTTTGGCTTTGGATATAAAACCAGTGAAACATTTACATCCAGCTGGAATAGTTGGACAACAGGATGTCAATGTTTTGTCTAAACGTGTAAATATTTCATAGAAAAGAAGAAGCTGTTGGCTTGGCTTACGAGTTATGCTGTTTTTGGCAATTTAAACTGAAAGAAACTGCAAAAAATGTGGTGAACACAGAATTCTTAAGAGGTTTATAGTATACATAATATATTTCATAAATGTCTCATACACACACATTAATGTCCTGGAGTATCTATGCAGGTTCCAGGCAATTTCAACTGTTGATTTAATTCTTCCTTTGTTTGTTACATTCAACAAAGACTGATATTATATAGTATCTTATGATAGTATCTTCATTTAAACCATCACCAGTTTCTGCTTAGGTCATTCTGCTCTATGTGGACCTTACTTTAATAAATAAAATAAAATATCTACAGCAATAAGAGCACCAGGATATTGCAAGGCAAGGGAAGTTAATTTACAAATCCCATTTCATGTATAAGACAATTCAAGGTGCTTTACATTAAACATGAGAAGCATTACAGCTGGGTGCAGAAAAATAATTAAAAAGTACATTAAAAACAAATAAACTGAATAGGATAAAAAATAAGCTAGTTTTAAATCAAAAAGCAAGAGAAAAGGAGAAAGATTAAAAACGTATTCCTATTTTGTTGAAACAGAAGAAGACAGGAAGGGCAGGAGGAGAAAAAAACTGAAACATTTTCTGTAACTCATTATTAACTTGTTAAAACTTTTAATGTCTTGGCACATTTTGAGTCAATTTAGTGAATCTCACACAAAAGATCTAAGCCATCCTGAAGTTTTGGTTTAGGTGTAGTCTATGATGCTTAAAATAAGTTATTGTTTTGGTTTGTTTTCTTACTTTTCTGGTATGAAGTTTAACAAGAATATGTTTTTCCAAGGAAATGGATAACTGAATAAGCAGATTTTTTTCAATGAAAAAAACTGAAAGGTTTAACCTGTTTAATTTGACTTTTGCTTCTTTGGGTTAAATGAAATTCACACAGATTCATTTTCTCATATTCAGCTTGAAGCAGTTCACCTTAACTCACCTGCTCCAGATGACTCACCCACATCCAGACTCATAAACAGCTAGAACTCTGCCAGAAAATATCTATGCCGGATCTGGTTGAAATTGGGACATTCATATTCCCACCGTTATTAAACACACCATCACATGGAGACTTTGACTTGGAACGTCTCCACCTTCAAACTCAGCCACATCCATCTTGACTCTATTAGACGCCACAATCAGTTGCAGCTTCTAAAGAGCATCTGTCTGGGGATGCTGTTACCTGCAGTAAGGAATGGTGGAGGAAGATAACGATTAAGGGGCCTCCATCATTTTTCCTCCTCTTCCTCCTGCACATACCACTGAGAGAATCCAGTGGATGGAGGGCTTGAAGGGGGTCAGGCTGCACTGCATTGATAATTGACAGAGCCATACTGATATCCTGCTCTGGCGCAATGAAGGAAATCACCCCTGTTTATGGCCGAGTCATACACCTTTGACATTGAATGGGCAGCAGAGTAGCTGCAGCAGGAGTCCAGCTAATATATGAGTAGAAAAGAAATGACTGATATACATTAAATGACACAAAGAAGGGTTAATGCTGCAGTTCAAGCCTGTGTGGGATTAAATGTTGGGTAGAAGTCAAACAGGAAAGGTTTCCTGTTACTGAATTGCCCTCGTTTTTTTTCTCATCATTTTCAGTGCAAAGGCTGAGCTGCTGCAACAACAACCAAGATAAACAAGACAAGGGGAATCAAAGTGCTACTTAGAGGCTGTTGTGCAGCAGAAAGGCTCTCATTACATCAGTGTTCCTGTCATTTTCTCTGGGTTAGTTTTAGAGAAAAAGCAGAGCTGCACTGTGATGATTAAGGCAACTTAAATAGCAAAGCTGCCATTGAATTTCTTCTAGGAAACTTCTCTAATTTGTTTTGGTGAAATCCTCTGAGCTGCGTGCAGAGTCTCTTCATAGACAGTTTTCTTCATTACCTGACTTTTTTCCTCTTCAAGCTGCCCTACATTCTGTTTTGTTAGATGTGTTGGACATTCATTTTTACACGTAGTCACATAGAGCTGGTAAGATTCAGGACCGCAACATTTAGCGGGTCCAAGTTTGCTCTCACACTGCACTTAGACAAACTGAACTTTTAGGATAATGTATTTCCCTCCTGTGCTGCATCAAAAATTACTGAAGGAGAAATACAGTCAAACAACAAACAGGAACACTATTTGTCAGTGCAAGACAACCGGAGTTTCTGCCACACATGTTGGAGTCTGCTTCCTGTATTTGGTCAGG
Source organism: Craterocephalus amniculus (assembly GCA_036024015.1). NCBI lineage: Eukaryota > Metazoa > Chordata > Actinopteri > Atheriniformes > Atherinidae > Craterocephalus > Craterocephalus amniculus. The sequence continues at coordinate 13,136 of JAVQJG010139254.1, forward strand.
GCCAGTGAAATGAAGATTATATTAAAAACATGCTTCATAAACAGCTGTGGTTTTAGCCAAAGTCTACTTTTGCCTGAACTTCATTTTTCTGCACATTGGTTTGGGTTTGTACCCATACCTTTCCAAACGATGCAGATTTTTAAACTGAAACTGTATGGGATCAGAATCATGCCAGAGACAGGTTGTGCGTACAAAAAACTTTTGCTTGTAAAAATGACGTTTTGAAGTTATAGAAAACAAGTTGTGCTTGTGGAAAAAATCCGAACCTGCAGAATCATTTTGTGTCTGTGCAAGAAACCTTTGTCTGCAAAATTGTCATTTGCAAACATGTAGATCAGTTTTGCACTCGTGTTTTTTTCCTCTGTCCCTGTGCAAATTAAATTTGCACCCATAAAAGTTTCGCTGTACAAAATATCTGGACGAGTGCGGCACCCAGTGTTTGTGTGCGACACTGCACCTACGAGCTCGCAAAGCAAAAACCTACAAGCACAAAACCTTTTTACAG
>JAVQJG010139282.1:0-13581 GCA_036024015.1 Craterocephalus amniculus
AACTCCCGATATCTCCGGCTACATGATGAACATCAAGAAAGTGTTCCAGAGTGTTAATCAGCATGACGGTGAGTACAAAATGAAGGCACATCATTCTGAGGGCGGAGTATTCCTTTAATGCTCATCTACTAAATGATCTCTTTTCCCTGAGATCCCACAAGCTTCCCGACTTTTCCTCCCTTGTATCTATCTATCCTGTCCTTATCCCTTCCTCTAAAAACGCAGCATAGAGGTTGTGCTTGAGTGAAGCATTATAATAGCTCAAGGAAATGGCCCTTCTTGAGAAACATTCAGGGAGCTGTCAAAAGGAGAAGATTAATGCCTGGCTAGACTCTCCAGGGGACCTCAATCCCGCCACCCCTCCTACTTTTCTCTTCCTTACCCATTTCTTTCATTCCCCACTCCCTCTCATCATTTTCACTTAGTCAACAATGCCTTTTGTATGTCCATGCAAACAAAAGGTCTTGTAATAGATTCACTAAAAATGCCAAACAGGTATTTGTATAGTTTACTTTCTGTGTTCTGAGATGTTGGTGGTATGTTTCCATTTTGAGACAACAAAGTGCTATGAGGATATAACAACAAAGATGTGCTTATTATCTTCTAATATTACATAATATGACTTAGATTAACATGCAAATGAGCATTCAATTTTCTATCTTCATAAACATTTAAATACTTCAAAATAAGCCTCACGAACAAAGCGTTTGGCTTTGTTTGTTTGGCTTTTCTTTTTTCTGTTTTAATTGGGGAACTACTGTTCACTAATGTGTAGGAACATCTGATAAGATGAGACAGTGACATTCACATAAATGCATGTTTGCTCACATATTCTTCTCCATCTACAGACTTCATTCCCCTCAGTTAACAATTATACTACCTGTTTCATTTGAGTACCCTCATACACCAAAAGGATGTGATGAACCAGTGGGGACAGGAGATCTCAGCTGGGTCTCCTCACGTTGCCGGCATCTGGGCAAACAAACTAGCACTTGAACACACCGCAAAGATGACTTCCAACTGCGGACCAGAACATCAATGACTTCACAAGAAGAAAGAGCTCACCAGTGTACACAAAAAAGAAAAATAAATAAAAAGTGAACATAAGATTGTAGTGTGTGCTTTGTGTTTTAATTAATTTTTCTTAAGACAGTTTAAGCATATCTACAGAATTATACAGTACAATTTTCAAATGCGATAAACTGTTGCAAACTATGTAATAAACTGTTAAATTTTCTTACCCTCTGTTTCTTCAGTGGTGAAACATAGCAAGGGTAAAATGTTGATGTAATTTTTTTTATCAAATTAATATCTTGCCAATTAGCTGCCGATCTCCATGAGATCCATCAAGCACACATTACGGCAAGATCTAATTTGGTTTCAGGGATTACAAAAAATTGCTATATTTCCTCATACTGTACACTTCTACAGCACCTCTTCTTTCACCTTCTGTCTGAGACACTTGATTTTATTTCTTGGATTTTCTTTAATTTTGACTGGGTGGTCCACTAATTCAGGATGTCATTGTTAAGTCAGTTAAAAAGGAAGACAAGTCTGCATTACAAACAAACCACGCAGACAATCCAGGACAAGTGTATTTTGTTCCAAAAGCATAACTTCCTCTGATGTTGAGTAGAAAAATAGATATGAAGTCATAAAACACATTCAAGAAAAGGGAAAAACCCAGTTTCTCCACGATACAATTGATGTAGCCAACTCAGAGGTCTTCTTCCCTTTTCTCTCTTTGTCTCCAGTCATTCAGCTTGTCTCTCATCAGCTTTCTAAGATTTCTGGGACGTTCTAAGACCAAGATATTTTATGTGTATGCATTGTGTAGGCATCTGGTCCCAAAAGTGATGGTGAAGTTTCTGTAAAATCGTCTTATACCTGCCCCAGCTGTTGAGACATTGCATGTGCTGCTGTTTGCCCCAACCCCCTGGAAAAAGAAAAGTTACTGTAAGCATGTAAACATGTACATTTGTTAGTATGTTTGTCATTATGAATGTGACAGAAAGATGATAAAAAAGAACAGCTTAACTCCCAAACTGTGCAGTGTGAGATTACAGCTAATACCCAGCTATACTCTCCATGTATCTGACATTAGATGAACACACAAACACAGACACACACACACACACACAGACATTTGAAGCTTGTAAAGTCTTGCCTGTCTTTCTGCACAGCTGTTGAGAAGGTGGGAGGATGATCAACTACCCAAACATTCCTCTCCCCGTAGACCCCCTTTCCAACCTCATCTTCTCCAGTTTTCAGGATAGCAGGAGGGAGTCTCAGCAGGGTGCCCTCACTCTCTTTTCTGCAGCAGAGTCAGCCATCCTCCATGGGGACTGTTCGTTTGAACTTTGAGAATCAGAAATTGTAGCGATAAAAAGCAAAGCAGAGAAGATGCAGCTACAGCATAGCAGCAAACATCAGACCGTAGTGAGGACAGGCCAGATCAAACACACCCCTTAGGGAGTAATGATGAGCCTCGGAGCAAAACCTCCAATCTCATCAGCAAAGTGTAGCTGTACATAAGATGTGTTTTGTCTTACAGACTCTTCAACCCTCCAAGTTTGTGACCTCAGTCTATCATTTGCGTCCAGGCAGCATAAACAAGCATGCGGGATTTCCCTGGCCACCCACCCATCTCTTCCACTGACAGCAAAAAGAGAGAATTAAGCCCTTAGGGAATATTGGAATATCTATGATTTTCTGCAACACATGCTTTGAACAAAAAAACAGACTGAAACCCCCTCCTAGCAGATTTTTTTGCGCCAAGATGTTTAGTTTTATAACCCAAGTCCAATTTGCTGTTGTACGTTTGTCTTGGCCTGGCCAAAGTGGCTGTGCAGTGCAGATGACAGGGCTAATTACATAGCTCAGAAAATGTACAAGGAGAAACGAAACAGTCATGTTTTTCTGAACGTTGGACTGAACATTGGGCTGAAGCAGACCGCCAGTGGCACTGACCCCAATATCATACCGTATTTATTCTTCTAACAGAAACCATCACCCTGGTGCTGATGTTGCACCATAGGGCTCGTCTGCAATGCATGACTCTTTTTTAAGTTTTGCCACCTCAAACTAATGAAGTGAAATGAAGTATTTTTAACTTTTTAAAGAGCAGTCTGTTTCTAACACAAGTTAAATAGGCCAGTTCAGCTCTTAAAGAGTAAAATATCCATGTGAATATCAAAGTCCTAGCTTGTACATAATCTGAGTGTAAGTAAAGTTATTGTGAAAAACAGTATGAAGACCCCTTAACATCAGGTCTGTGGGTTGTGAGGAAAAAGAACAGATTTTCTTTTTTAATATATCTGCTATATGTAAGTATTTGTGCAGAGCTTCATAATGTGGTTTAGTGTATCAGTTTAAGTGTGTCTGTGTGGCAGTGGGAGACTTCTGTGGAAAACTGAATGAACACTGTAACGGTCCACCAAAAACTGTGCATTTGTTATTGCTGACTGTTCACACCGGGAACATCTCATCTGGTTTCTCAAATGATTTGAACATTTGACATAAAACAAATAACCTCTCACATGGAGAAAAAAATCATGTCATTGTACTCGTTTAAATGTTGGTTAAAAAATAAACAAGCATCATAAAAATCAATAAGCACTGAATAAAATTACAATTGTGCAATATTGTAAAATTAAAAAAGCCCCTCTCATGATCACCAAACGTCAAGACCACATAAAATTCACTATCAAAGTTAAACCCTTTTGCCATCACCACTGCAAAATGATTATCTTCAATAATTAAAAACTGGCTTTGTTGTTCAAACAAAGTGACATTTATTAATCACATTCAGCCAAATATACACATGATCAGTCACCAATGCGGCATCCCGAGTCATGCATATTTTCTCACAGTCTACCACAAAGACTGCTCCTGAAGTCTGTCCACATCAGGGGGGATTAGGCAGCTTCACCCTACAGCTTTAAGTGCTAAAGGTGTGTAAAGTGTGATTTGCAGTAACTCTGCTTGACCTCCCCAGCACAGCAGTGTCCCCTTTAACCACTGAGGTCACGAGGGGTTGCAGCTTAGCCAACCATGTGACCATGAGAGGTCACAGGGGAAAGGTTAGAAGATCAAGTCCACTTCCATGCGGGACAGTTTAAGGACCACAGCATTTTCCAATTCATGCTATGCCAAGTTTTCTACAATGGCCATGTATTTTTTTGCAGTGCTACCTACTTCATGAAATGAATTCATAAAAAGCACATCTCATTCTCTTCACCCAAAACAATGTAGTTGTAGTTCATTACAGATGTGTTTAGGCTTGTGGGTGTGATATTGCTGTCGTACAGAACAAAGCATAGGTTTAGAAATACAAGTCTCTTTTCCCCTGACTTCAAAGACAATTACTTGCACAAAGAAATTAAATACATAAGACCTCTTTAAAGTGTGTTAATATGCATGCATGAGTTTTTCTTTCTCTTAGCTTCTTTGATCAGCTTCTCAATCTCCTGTTTCTCTATATAAGCTGTTCCGTGTCTCCATTTGTTTTCTCCAAATGCACACACACGCACACACACCTGCACAGATGAGCAAACACAACAACTCTAAATACACAATCTCACTTCCTCTCTTCACTCATTTTGCCTTATGGGTGGATTTCCTCATGCTTCCTGTTAAATTAATAACATTGTTCCTGCTGATTTATTGAGCCTTTGCAAACACATAGTAGGCCTTTGTGATTTGGCATGAGGTGATGACTTTGAAGTGTTATTGGTTATGATAAGATTTACTGGAAATTGTATCTCAGACACCACAAGGATATTAGTCTTAAAAGATTTGGGGTTTACCATCACATCTGATGGAGAAACAGTGTACTTATGAACTGCCCTTTTCAGACCTCTTTGATCTTGATCTAGGCAGCTCTCTTAATAAACTCAGTGGTCCAAATTTTATGAACTCATGTGGTGAGAGACCACAAAAGTATTCCTTCGGGATCATAACTTATTTAAAAAATATATATCTTCGAAAAGAAACACAACACACCTCGCCTTGGTGGTGCATCAACCTTCCACCTTGCACAGGGTTTACTTTGTGAAGAGATGTTGACAGTCTAGATCACAATAGTCCATTCAGTACTACGCTGTGATCCAGCAGGTTTTTAATGTAGTCCTGCTTCAACACGCCTGCTTCATTTATTTGATGCAGGTGTGTTGAAGAAGGGCATCTGTTTTAATGTGAACACTGATGATGCAATCTGAAATCTGATTAGACTTTTTTAAATTATTCTTATCAGGGTCCCTGATTATACTTTCCTTCCTGATCTTTGTAAATAGGGAAGCTCAACTCTCACTGATAATGTCCAAACAGCACCTGGTTTCCTCACATGAATAAAACACTTTCACCCATCGCTGAATCAGTGGAGTTGGAGGTATAACCAAGTGGCAACCTCCGTTGCAGAAATGTGAAAGTACTGCTGTTCACCCCTCATCTGCTCAAAGCTGGTTACAAAAGGAAGTCAATCCCCATACATTCCCATGTAAAAAAGGCCAACTTCACACCAGAAATACACATGTTTACAGCCTGGTACTAAAACAACATTTTAGGTTTAATAGGCCAAGTTTACATCCACAACTGTGGAGGTGATTTCTTTTTATAACTCATCTGTTTAAATGTTATTTAATCTGTAAAAAAATCTTTATAATAGCGATGTGTCCTTTTGATTGACAAATGCCAGATATCCGGGAGCAAAGAGGCAGAAGGTAGCACAACTTTTTTAGCCAGCTAAAAGCATGCTTTAGCTGTAGCCCATCTATCTCTGTTAGCTGGTTAACTCTGGTTAGCTCCGGGTTAGCTTTGTTAGCTTGTAGCTACATGCAGCTCGGGGTTTGATGAGTGAGAGTTATCCATCACCATGCTCACAGCCCTTCTCTCAGCTCCATGCCTTCGCCCGTTTTTCATATTTTCCAGGAATGACAAGACGCATGAGCCTGCCAAGATGGTGGGAACTCCCAATGAGCGTCATTTCAGCTCTTCAGAAACCTACGGGGAGGGCTGTCCATCTATTGTCAGTCATCAGGTACAACACTAGACAATAACAGAGAATGGGGGGGGGGGGATTCATGCCTACTCTTTATACATAAATAGGTATATTTATTCTAAACATCAAACATCGCTGCCTTCATGCGTGCTTCAAAATGTCATGGTTGTTGAGCAATGTTGTGGTATTTAGTAAAATTTATTTAAAAAGCAATGAATCCACTTTAGGACAGTTCACTTTTAAGTTCTGACACAGGTTAAATGGAAATGTGGAATTGCAAACATGGTAATTGTGGATGAGTAAGAATTAAATAATGAGGACATTTCAATGCACAACACAGACTCTAGAACACCACCACATGTAGCGGGTTGCTGTTTCTCCGCAAAGTGCATTAAGACCGAATAATACACTATACAGGTCTGAGTTGTTCGGTCCGATTATATCATTGTCCTACACGCTAAACATTTCATCACTCTATGTTTATTTATTTTCCACAAAACCTGCTGAAAACACTTAAGTATAGAAACTATTTTATGTATCCTCAATGTAATTTTTATGCTAAACAATGATTTAATGCTTCAGTGCGATTCTCTAATTGACCTGTCAAGTGCTCGCTGATCTGAACCAGTTGGTGATGCCCATAACGGAGTGATGTGCATTTGAAAACAATGCATGGCATTTGGCATTAGAATTCTTACTGAACATGGTATAAATGCACTAAAAGAGACATAAACAAAAATAAACCAGTAGTACTCTGTATGGAGAGTAAATACATTGCAGCTTCTTCATTTCCATTGCTGGTCACACATAGAGCTATACTGTCATTGCAGCTAAATAGGAAAGCCATCTGATAGCGTATCACCTTTCACCCTTTAATTTTCATACTAAGAAAAAAGCAAGAGAGAAATGTTTCTTTGCAGTTTCTCTTTTCTTTTGAACAAGAATAATACAAATATTGTGATTGATATAAAAGTTGATAACAAAGTAATGACAATGAAATGGTTAAAATTTAAAACAGCAACAGGATGACAAACAGTTATGGGTTCAAAGATGGGTTCAGGCAGGCTTATTTCATCTTCATTAAGATTCATGATAATCACTGAAAGAAATGTTCTCCTAACTGGTAGAGCAAGACCATGAAGTGTTGAAAATATGATTCATTACCACTGCATCTCACATATTGATAAATAGACTGAAAGTAATTAAGTTTGAGGAAATACATTGAAGCTATGCATAGCTACTTAAAAATGCTGAAACAGCTGTTACCACACACATGCATGTTCACACATCTTCATCCACCTTTTGGCTAACAGCGTCATATGCTTTACTTTATTCCCCGTCCAACCACTCAACACCCACTCGTTAATCTCTTTGGCTTATTGATGGCAATCACTTGCTGTGACTTTTGGCAGATAAAGTAGCCTTCCTCTTCCCTACTCTCTTTCACCATCCGTTCCTGCTGATTTCATCACTTCCCTGCCATCCAGCGATTGGACGTTCAGGAGTCTGCTCACAAAGGACTGCTGTGAGCTTCATCCATGTCAGGATTAAACTGTTAACCAGGGTGTGACAAGTTGGGGAGGCTGTCCCTTTGAAATGCAAAAAGAACATAAATGGGAGGTAATAACCATGGTTTTCTTTTTCCCTTTTCTGTTTTCATGTGTATGTTGGTTGGATTTTTTTTTTCAGGGCTTAAATTGGTTGCTTCCTTCATATCAGCTCAACTCTGGATTTTTTTTTTTTAGATGGCCTTGAGGTCTTGTGAGGCTTTGAAGTATTTTTATTCCACCAAATTTTCTCCACTCCTTCAAACCCCAAGAAATAATAAAATAGCCAGTTTGTTGTAAATGAAATTACTGGGCTGTTGCATTCTCATTTATCATATTAAAGGAATGTAGTCATCCAGAACAAAAAAAAGAATGAGGAAAGAACACAGGGGATCGAGAAGAATAATCCTCTATTCCACTTTAACTTGAGCCAATTTTCCGCTTTAATTAGATGTGAACCAGGTTACTTTTGACAGTGTGGCTAAAGGAAAGATGACAGCAACCACGTGATGAAAAGATTTTGACCTTCCACAAAATGTCTCTGCTTTGTCTAGTATTGTGGAGACAAATAGGCAGAAATGGTCAGGGGGTAGCGGTTTTATAATGCCGGACAGATCTGTGCTTTGAACCAGACTGCCATAATAGAAAGCAGGCTCTAAAACCTGAGGTGACAGATGAGGCAGGAAGTTTGAGCCACTTGGCCACCAGGACGTCCTGTGTGACTCATTTTCAAAGTGACAGTAACCAAGCTGTTTTAGGACAGCTGGTGATACTGGCAGACTGAGTTTGGGTGCCTGTAGACACTCATTATCTAAAGTGGCTACATTTCAAGGAGTTAAGCTGTAAGCCATCAAAAGGCTTCATGCTGACATAAGACCCAACTCTGAACAAAGCAGTCGCGAGGTGCACACACATCAACATGAATAATGAATGACAACATGCTGAATAAATGTGTTTCCTAGCATGTTGGCAGAGAAAGGTGCTGGTTTTTATGTTCAAAATAAAAATGTATGCAAATTTTTATCCCTCCCTATACAGCATTGCAAGCAAAATGGTTTGCATTTCAATGAAAAAATCCACACTGAGCCCCCACTCAGACATTTAAATCCAAAGTTGGAATTTCAAGTGGAGAATTTTCATTTTAGGTTCCCTCATTTCCCCCACCAGGTTGGCGCCCATCTGATTGACATCCAGTCACAGTGTGTATGGTGTGTTTTGTGGGAACCATGGGCATTTGACAACCGCATTGTGAGGGTGACAGCAGTTTATTTTCCACAAAGTGTCTCGGTGAAGAGATTCCCAATGGAAACACCTAACACCAACACCTGCAGAGATGCAGATCAGTCAGGGCACAGAAACTGGCATGAGTAAAATTAAAACCTGGGCCAAACGACGGTTAGAATAAAAAAATTACACGGAGAAAGAATAACCTCAGAGATATTATCTCTATCAAAAATTATGTAACTACATTTAATAAATACAGAGAAACCTGTACCTGTCAGTTACAGTACATACAGCACAAAACATGATGGTTTGACGGAAGATTTCCAAAAACAGTATCATGAGTGGGGTCCAGGTCACCCTAACTTCTTTTTCTTCACTACTCAGAGCTCTTATTTACATAATGAAATGAAACTCCTTTCTAATTCTTTCCCAGTGAGTTCATTTTGCATTTATATCAGTGCATTTAAAATGGAAATTGTGATTTAATCATGAGTTCGTTATTTATTTGCATTTTTCAAAGGCAAAATGTTTTAAAGCCATGGCAATGACATCACTGTACAGTAGCTGCAGAAAGATGAAGTGAAGCTTATGAGAACAAGTTGAGAAGATAGCTGGGTTTTCAATTGGAAATGCAGCACTGTAGCAAACCTACCTCCTTCAATGTTTGCAGCAAAATGTTGCGTTTCAATGACATTGTGATAGAAAATGCTGTTTTCTTTGCAATCATTTGTTGGGACAGCAGCATCAACAACTGACTGACAGAGCCTAAACAGACTGACAAAGAAAGCTGGCCCAATGTTCAGAACTGTTCTGGAGCTCCAAGAGCTGACTGGAAAGAAATATATTGCATATTCTTCACCATATAATGGACAACGATACATAATCTCTACCAGACATATTGATTAAGCAATTGAATCTCTTCAGTGGACTGGTCTTCTTTTGGGGTGAAGAATGACTGTAAATGTGTGTTCACTGTCACTGCTATGTTGAAACACCCAGATGCAAGAAAGTTATTCACATCTCAGCCTTAATGTACTTGCTCTAGCAAACAACATTTTTTATATCTCTTTTATGGGTTGTTTATACTTTCAGATTATATTGTTATACTGTTCATTTGTTTGATTTTTGTCTATTGCTTAATTATATCATGTCCATTTTTAATTCATTTGTGCCATTACTTCTCTACTTATCTTTACTGTTTTTGCACAACACTACAAGAAGTTCCTTGCATGTGCAAATGCATTTGGCAATTAAAAAAATTCAAGCCGCACTACTTCTGCACTGGTTCAGCCTCTTCTCTGACCTTCTCCGACCTGCAGAAGTCAGTCTTATGGATCTTTTTTAGAATGTATGTATGTAGATGTTATACACACATGTGCATTAGCCGCAATGGAAGTCAGATAGCTAAGCTGTTAAACGAAACAGGCCAAGCTTATCTTTACTGAGGAAATGAGAGTGATTAGAGACAGTTGCTGTGTGTTTAACTGATCAAATCGAAAAGTTTGCACAGCCGACAGCACAAATCCAAGCTTTTCCCATTTTTCTTCATGGTACAGTTAACCAGGGAAAACATATTCACTGTTCATGTGCCTCCTCAACTTGTTGTCTCGGACTGCTTTTTTACTCATTAAGACAAACTCAATGAACTTAAAACAGCCAGCTTTCTTGCTTCCATCGCAGTTATGCGCATGCACATGTGACATATCATTAAGTTACAAAAAAATCCCCCATGTTGCCCCTCATATTATTTTGTCACTTTAACTCATTTTTTTCCTTGCTCCCTCTGGCAATGTCCTCCGGTTCCTCTGATGATTCAAGAATGATGGACACTCAAAATGGCCACTGTGTTGGTAACGAGTTGTTGCAGTGCAACATGGGACCATTAAATGAAACACAGTTGTGATGTGATGCTCTGGGATAGAGTCCAAATTTGTAAGGTGCAGTATTTCAGCCTTGAGATGCTACAGCAATGTACATAATTCATGCCAGTGTGCCATCAAAACAGGTCAGAAGCACAAAGTTTTATAGCTGTAAAATGTATTAAGGTCAGTCTCAATCTTGTCTTATTTCATTTCAGAAGGAAAAGTGCCACACTTGCATACTGCTCTGATGTTGAACAGATGATTTTCCAATTTCCTTAGGTTCATTTGAAATTTAAAATGAAAACATGTATGATAATGTTTTGAATGAATTTGTACTGTAGTATGATAATACGTTATATTCACCATTGAATCATACTGAAGAAATGCTTTACATGAGAAACTAATCACAATTGGCAAGCAGCAAAAATAACTGCATTTGTCATCAAACCACAGAATTAATATGTTTTTATCTCTGTGATGTTTGAATTGTCATGTATGAGTTTAAGATCGGTCTCAAGGCATATTTTACATTATGTATATAACAATGTGCAAAGTATATTTATATTTATGTATGAACATCAGTGTATTACTACTTGTTCATGGAGGGAAAACCAAATCCTGGTGATTAAAAACTTTTGTCCAGGCACAAAGGTAAGCTGTTTTTTTAATAACAAATCCTTCTTTTTGGCAACTCTTCAGTGTCCTCTCACGCATTATCTACTTGGACTGAATTTTAATCAATGGACACATAATTAAACATATTACTTAAGTTAATCATACAGCCGCTTAATTTTCTTACAGTGATGACAGAATCTGTTTAGTTCTGACAAGAAGTTGATAATTGTAGGTAATTTGACGGTAGCCAAAGGCAAAGATGAGGCAGCCTTTGCTTTTCAGATTCAGATTTGGCAGATGCAACTCCTTTCAGGGGAAATTTGGATTTTATCAAACAGGTGCTTCTTGAAATAGCTGATGTTGTGTTTAAACAAGAACTGGCACGCTTTCATAATATGCAGCTTGATAAGACCTGATTAATGTAAAAAGCAAGCCAAGAAATTCAGAATAAGTGGTGCGTGAAACAACTAATTTTGGTATCGACCCAATACCAGTATATCCAGTGCAAGTATCACAGTTATCGATACTTTTAGCTTGAAATTCACAATCATTTAATGATTTCTCCTTAAAGTATTGAACACAACTATTATAATGAAACATAACACATTTTTGTGTGTAGTATAAAGCATTTTTTAAACAAATTGAATCACAGACCGGAGAGATCTAAATTTAAGCTTTTTAGATTGTGAACAGCACAAAATAACATCAAAAACTTAACATAAAAATAATAAAATACCTGTTATTCCTTATTGTCACATGAAAGTATTTGTGAATAATACATTCAACAGTCCAAATCTTCTACAAAACAAACAAAAAAACTATTGGTTGTTTCTCATTCACATTAATGTAAAGAAGATAAACTGCAAGAAAAATATAGATCTCATCATACTCTTATCAGACAATACAGATACTTGCCTCGGTATTAATGCTGTTGACATTCCGATCGATTCGCACAGCCCTGAGCAGAATTGTAGATTGGAATTTTCAGAATCTCTTGGCAGAACCTGATTAGTATGGTTAGCTATTTCTCTATAATTTCATCACAAAAAGTGTTGCTCTGCCTCAGAGTTTTTGACACCACAATCCTCTTTCAAGCATGCACTACTTTAGATTAATCAGAAAACAGCTAAAAGTGTTGGTATCATGTTTAAATGACACACCTGAGGCCTGTACTACGAAGCGTGATTAACATACCCTAGATATCTCTCCATTACTTGCCCAGACATTCAAGATCTGGATAACCTCACGCTCACATAGAACGGGTGGAGTCTGCAGAGTAGCATATGTCACCATGAAGGAGCAGACAATTATTTTACAGAAATATGAAAAATTTAAACACATCATCCATGCTAAAAGCAAAACTGTTGCTGCAGCAACAGCCAGGAGGGAAAGCTAGCAAAAAAAGTTCAACTATTAATGCATAAATTAGCCAGTTTAGAAAATATTGATAAATCACCAAATATAAGCACTCTGATCACTCAATTTGACTTTATTATGGCCCAAACTTTTCGAGTAGAACTTCTTCACTTTTCTTGATCTGCATGAATAAAGATTTAAAGTAAGACCGAGGTGCATATAAATTTACATTACTTTTTTTTCCCTCAAAATTCAAACTGTCCTTCTTGAAATTAAACTCAAGTACAAATTCGATCAATAGAAATGAGTATATGGAAGAAGTGGCGACATTTCTAAGGCTGGAAAAAGGTAATTTGTTTTCACTCATTCCAGGGATGGGAGCCCAAGTCCCACTCTTGTGCCTATACCCCTCCCTGCGAACACCTTTCAATTTGCCAGATTAGTACCTTCGTTTTACCTCTGGCATGTTCCAAGACGACACAGCAACCCTATCCAAAACGCAGCACTACCCCCACTCCTTCAACGACCACTCCCAGTCTCCCCAATCTTATTAAACTAATTAATTCTGGCCCCCTCCACCAATCTCATTCCAATTCATTTAGTTGTGTCTGCCATCCCCAACCCCATCTTTAATCATGTTTAAGGTAAACTTAATGCACCTCTACAAGAGCCCATTGCTCTCAGGCATCATGTGAGCCATGAGCGACAGAGAAGGGCTTGCTATTTGGAGTGAGCACGTTTATTTGTTTATTTGTTTATTTAATAGGATCCCCATTAGCCACCAATCCCTTACAGGAGCAGTGGCAATTCTTCCTGGGGTCCAATACCACACATCAATACATCAAACTAATAAGCAATCAAGAATAATAATGATCACATGAAATATTAAAACATTCAGTTCACCACAAGTATACCTCACAAAACATTAGACGTAAAAGATTACCGGCAACCAATTACCAAATTTCCACACATCTAAAAC
>JAVQJG010139283.1:0-22526 GCA_036024015.1 Craterocephalus amniculus
CAGACTTGAATGCACACGATGGTCCTGAAACTATTGCAGTTAATAGCATCCAACTATTACAGTACATTCTTGTTTTCACACCTTAACTTCATGCTTACTTCATGAGCAACATTTGACAGTCACTGTCCAATCAGTCATCTACAGAGAATGTTCATGATTGGCTGTACATTTATATAAAGTCATGATGACTTGAGACACTGAAGGGGAGCTTCAAATCCATTTTCAGGTTATATTTTATGTTATTTCCATATGTTTTCATACTGTATGGTTCTTCAATAAAGAGAATACACATTTTTTGTCATTATTTTGTGATTATTCATTTGTACCTACTGTGCATACATGACTGTGAAAATAAGGCTCTCTCCAAAAGTAAATTATAATAATTATTTATATGTTAACTGTTGCAAACTGGATTGTCAATGTCATCCTAGTTTGCTGTTTTTTGGTGGGGGATTCTTTTTAAGCTAAAGAATATAATCTAAAAGAGTGGTTAAATGTTTTATTCAGTATAACAGAGCTTTTTGTCAATTTAGAAACTTAAGTATGTAAAATGACATTTTCCACTATTGGCTGTTTTATCTTTATATCTCTAATTGTACTCTGACAGGTTTGGATAGTGCCAGTGAGACTTTCCTTTTTTTTCTATTGACTGCTGCACTTTTCTACAATCTCTGTTTTATTGTTCTGCTTTCCACAGGGAGTATTTTCTAATACCCACTGTGTCCTCTATTAAACAACCATTTAAATAGCCCCGTCCTAAAAAGTGGCAATTTCCTGTGAGAGCACTGGTGTCACTGTATTTTTTTCCCCCTATGGCACTGCCAGACGCAGAGTCTAGACTTTGCTAATGGTTCCATATTTAACAAGTCTGTTCTACTCCCTTTGCACCGCCCAAAGAAAGAGGGGAAAAATGCAGAGGAAGAGAGAAAAAGAGGGGGTGGGGGGCATAATTTTCCCGCAGCCCTTAATTGAAAAACAGCTGAAAGACACACAAGGAATATCCATGTGCCACTTGCCTTTATTCCCATTTTCTTCTGTCCATGCAAAAATTGTGGGGTGGAAATAACAGAGGAAAAAAATGATGGACTTTTATTTGGTAGCCTTTTCTTTTTTGTGCTTGTACACAAAGCTTGCATGTCATGTTGTCACCCAGAGCTGTATGCCTCCAAACGCACCTCTCAAAAAGAAATACTTGAAAGAAATTTTTTAAAAAATGTATAAAGCTGCTGTGGCATTGGTTTGCAACCAAAGGGATCTCTGCTGGTTGTCTTTTCCAAAACTTTTGCTTTAAAGCTCTTTTGTCAGTTTTGCAGGGTCACTGTTTGTTTTTTTTCGTTTTTGATAGTTTTCTGTAGAATGACTTCCTCTGTTTAGTTGCCATCCTGCTTCATCCTATTTCTACACTTGTTCTCTCTCCTTAGTTTCTTCTCTCCTTTTCTTCAACTTTGATCTTTCTCTCCCCGTCTTCCTCCTCAGGGCTGCAATAATTGGAGATCAGCGTTCCAATGAAAGCCACTAATCAACGCTAACCTTCATGTAAAATGTAATCAGATATTAACCACATACGACCTCTCCTTAAATTGGATTTCACATCTGAAGGACAACACTTGGTGGAGTTGGAAACATGGCGGCTTTTCAGGCGAGATTTAGCTGGTTGGCCTTGATCTCCGTGTCCAAACTCACCCTGGTTTACATTCAGAACCGAGTCACTGGCAAAGTAAACCAAACTTGAAATTCATAAAGCAGAGTGGTGTGAAAAGGTAAAAGAAAAAATTTCAGTCCTTTCACACTGGACTCGCACAAATACCTGTATGAGTCAAATACATCTTGTATGCATGCTACAATATACACATAATAAGAATATATCTCAAATGTATAAAGCTTTTTTCATATTAAACCAGGTCTAAAGTGACAGAACTATGAAAAGAAATGTTCTCCAAATAACACTCTGCTTCCCCCCATTCCCCTCCCATTACCATGAAATATCACGCTCCAGTTCTTGGTTTGCAGTATAAGGACTAAGCTAACGTGTTCACACATACATTATGTAAAAACCTCTTAAAAGCAATCCAATACCCTGGACCATGCATGGAAAAAGATGTGTTTAGACGTACAGTGCGTACCCACTTTTACTCATGCATACAGTAATTGGTATACTGTACATGCATGCCTGCACATGCACACACTTATTCCATCTTAAATTAGGTCATGTGAAAAAATCATGTCAATGGAGTATGCTGAATAAAGCATGCTTTTTCTGTTTTTAGCCTGACTTAACACCATGAATGAAAGGAACTGTCATTGAACCGAATAACAGCTTAACATGTCATTCTGGTGCATTAACTTGTTTAATTTATTTCCCTAACTTGACACTTTACACAAACCCTCTGGGGGAAACTTCATGATACAATATACGTATATTTTTTGTAGAAAAATTAAAAGAAGAAGAAGGAAAAAAATTAATCGTTTTACGTTAATCAGAATTTTTTTTTGTTTTGTAATTTAATGAATGAAATTCTACACACATGATATGCAGTTTTGCTTCTTTTTTTCTGTTATGTTTAAGTCTTGCAATTGATGTACTGACTGATTATTTTAGGTCTGTTATGCATCTATGGTATATCTAGATAGTAGCGCCACAAAATGGGAAACAGAAATACCTATTCATCTTACTATTAACCCCTATGATGCACATTTGTAATGGATACACGTGCAAGAAACTGAGCCTTAAAAGATTAGACAAATCGTCCCCATCATGACAGTGCTGATCAAACTTTCATACTTGAAGCTGCATAATTGGCTGATGCAAACACCTTTGCTCTTGTATGAGTAATATATGCTCGCTGAGTCAAAGGCCAACCTCTTTCTTGTCCTTTTCCCCAACCCTCTTCTCATCTTTTTTTCCAATGGTCATGCAGTTTTTAATTTACTTTGCGTTTCTTTAGTAAATTAGGATATAATTTCTAAATGGACTGAAGCATTGCATCAAGATTTTTTATTTATTTTTAAAAAATCTTGATGCAATGCTTTAGTCCATTTAGAAATTACATCCTAATGATTGCATGAATGTGATTGCATGAATGCGTGATTACAGTATGTGTTACAGTATGTGTTAATAAAATATCCATCTGTCTTTGACTTTAGTTTGTAAAGATAACACCTGAAACCTACTTTTCTCTTTTTGCCATCGCTGAAATTTTCTTCTTTATATGATTTTTCCCACGGTTTTGTTCATTCTCCATGAATCCGGGTTTGTTTGAGGTTACTAAGGGCTTTTATAAACCTGTGACATTAAGACATATAGTATTAATGTTAGTTATGTAATATATATAAATATAATATAAAAAGATTAAATTTTATGTGGCCTTTTATAAAAACAGAGTCAGCCTTGAGAAGGCCAATACATCGTTGCGTATGAATTGAAAAGGCTCAGTGGCCCGGTTTTTATCGAACGGTATTCAAACAATAAAAGTTTATTGTTCTCAAGCAGGCACTCACAAATTCATGGTACATCCTCATGACGGAAATTTCATTTTAATTGTTATATTTCACAGACGATCAGCTCTTAAAAAACTTGGTGTATTTACTGTCACTTCATATTATTTAAATCTTTACACTTATTTGAGGTGGTCATTTCTGATATTCAGAAAGTTTATGTTGTACTACAAATTCTCAAAGATTTCTCAAAAGATAAGATAAAAAATAAAGAAATTTTGCATGTAAAACAATAAAAAATAGTTCCAGCATCTTTATTTTTTTTTTAAACTATAGAAATATCATAAAAAGCACACATTACTCTTTGGATTCCTTGCAGTGTTGATATTTGCAACATTGCTGTGTTTTTGGGATTTCATAATGTCCCATGATGCAGTGATACATGTTTCTTTGGTGTTTGCATAAAAAAGACATTAAAGCAGGGGACCTCATCAATCAGTGTGGTGCTGTGTGGGGTGCAGGGGAATTTATTGTACATTTAAACACTTCAAATGGATGCGACTGTAGTCCTTAGTGCCGATGCAGCGTAAATCATCCAAAAGCCTCTGTTTTTCCTCATTCATCATGTGTCACATTATGACATGCCATCCACGTGTTTGTTTTGAGGCTGTGTCTCACTCTGACAGACAGGGACTTAAAGTTGACGTATATTACCTGACCTCATATACACCTTGTAATAAATAAATTATCTTAGCATTAGCCTCCAGGGCTTTAGGCCTCCTTAATCAATCACCTGGTAAGGTAGTTGAGAAACTTGGCAGGCAGTTTGAAAGTAGACATGGGGCTGTGCAACAATGCTCTAATCCCTCCCTCCTTTGAAGGGAAATTAAGAAAGTAGTTAATCAAAAGTTCATTAGCATAAACTGCCATGTTTAGTCCACACCTATATGCTGCTCAGAATGGACAGTTAGGGAGGCCATGTGATGGAAATAAAACGTCTGCACTACTTGTGTGTTTGGCCCAGAAAGCCCTTTTTATACCCCTTTCACAGATGAAGCTTGTGATCAAATGACCAATAAAACCTATTTGAATTAAAATTCACACTTTATAATTGATTTACAACGAGTAAAATCATTATATTTTGAATACAATTTCATAAAAAAATAACAAATATATTTTATTATATGCCTTTAGAAATCCTCTTATTTCTCACCACCAAGTCGCTCTGTTGGAGCATTGCTACTGTACTATCAGTTCTTCTGCGGTTTTAGTTACTCAAAAACTTGGCAGAAAGCAAACTACATGGCGACTAACAGCCCAGTATTTGTCCCAGAGCCCCAGGAGATTTACAGCTCTGAAATATTCATTCAGTATGAAGTTTTTAGAATTGTGAACTCAGTTTAATACCCATGACTGGAAACTAAGAAAGGGATTTAAAGCTTTAAGTCATTTTGTGTTTGCGATACTTAAAAATACTGCTTTAGTTCATATAATATTAATAATATGACATTATTAATACACTGATAATGTAAAAAATGATGTGCTGTTTATTTGTACAAAATTTGATCTTTACATACTTTCTTGAGAAGAATGAGTGGCAAACCCATAATTCACTTGGCTTATAGCATAATCGTATCTTCATCAGTCAGTAAGTCATTATAGCTTCTCATTCCCTCTGCTGCAAAACACACATTCCAGCTATTTTAAATCAGAGAAGTTGATCACCATTTGTCATGGGAAAAAATGTTTTTTGCAGTGTTAATATTAATACAATCATCATCTTGAATGTAAAAGTACAAAAAACCTAAATCAAAAACATGTCTGATTTTAAAAAAGAAAAAAATCATTCTGGTGTTGTTGAAGACATGGTGAAAAAGTGCATTTGCACGACACTGAGGTACACAGTTTCTTTTATCGAATATACCTTTTTAACAACAAAACCTGAGCGTGAATAGTTTTTTTTTCCATGCCTTTTAAAACAAACTGATTAAATCCATTCTTATTCACAAGTCATAAGATGTTTACCTTGAGTAGCTACTCTTGTTTGTTTGCTAATCTTTATTTGTTGGTGACCATGCCCAAAAAAACATTCATTACAGAGGAGAAAAAATAAACTCTACCAGATTTAGCCAGCGGCTACTTTCCATCTGCGGGCAAGGACAACACAGGTATCCAGAGATCATCAGTAATAACACTGCCCGAGAGAAGACAACATCCTGTAGGGGGTTGTTTTAAATTGTTACTTACAAGCAGCATTTTACAACCTTTTCTGATAAGCACGAGTTTCTGAGATAATTGGCTAATTTGTTGTTTATGAAAGTGGGCTGCCAAAGATATCGCAGACAGATTAACTTGATCAGTAAAAAAATTTTGTCAGGAGTTGTTCCTGCCAGTTTCAGTGTTTAGATGGAGATGTTACAGTTAAAAAAAAAAAAAGAAAAAAACTATTTATTAAATACTCTGATTTGGAAGAAGGGTGATGAAGTAAAGGAAGAAAAATTCCTTTCACAGACTAGATCGGTATGGATAGACGTTCTATTGCATCAAAGACTATTAGGGATCAGTTTAACTTTGCATAGCTATAGATTATTGCTTAAACATGCAGTAGGAAGACATTTGAAATGTCGTTTTTATTTAGTGTACAGTATTACTCTTCAGGTGAAAATCTTCTAATTTATAGAGTTACGATCAATGCCATTGGAGCTTTCTTCTCATTCATCAGTATTCAGTCTTGGATGGGCACCTCATCCATGACTCTGTTACAGACTCTCTGGGCCTGAAATGGTCAGATAGTCAAATTACATCATTTTACCTCACCTGTCAGCCAGACAGTGAATCTCTTCAGGGGATGTTTCTATATTTGGATTTATAAGAGACAAAGGATGCCTCACACAATTTTCCTTTGACTCTGCAAGGCCTTTGGAAGATTATATCCCCATATGTTTAGTTTATGCTGAAAGGATGAAAAAAAACCAACTACTGGGCAAATATATCTGCTAATGGCTGATTACTTTGTTCACTGTTCTGGTGAATGTGATAAATAATGGACAACCACTGACATTTGTTGTTACAGGTTTTTCAATTATTCCACTTTGTTTTAGATTTAAATGGTCTCATCTCTTCATATCCAACAATAGAGTTTTGTTGGATGAATTTCCTATTAAGGTTCTGTTGCTGCATCTTCCAAATCCAGAAATATCTACACCTTTAGCTCCAATAAGCCCCGTCTCCAACAATGGTTCGCAGTCTGTACAGAATGGTTTGGTGTGGTGTGGTTGGTAGATCCAGATCTCTTGTGCATTTCCACAGACAGCCATACCTTCATTCAGCTTGTGGTGTATGGTTCAGACAGTGACAGATGTGTTGGCTAATGGTGTTATGGCACGAAGTAGATCAAAACACAGGGGGAAAAAGGGACTATGACAGATATCCAGCAGTTTTTGTTCTTTCTTCTTGGCTTAAAGCTTTACACAACAAAAAAAACCCTATTATATGTATACATGGTGCTGTTGCTGCTTTGTTCTCAGTGTTTAGTCATACAGAAGATGATAACTATCTAACCCATCAACATCAACAACTCAGTGTGTGACGTGTGTGATTTGTAAGATTGGGACACAAAAAAGTAGGACAGGTCAAGTTAGATATTCTGGCTTCCCTTCCAGTTTAGAGTCAATCTTTCTGACCGGTGTGTAGTAATTTGTAAAGTAGGACTAGCACCTTATACTCCTCCATCCTCAGATGTGGTAATTCCAAAAACATAAGCAGTAAATACAAACCTCAAGAACAGCAGCAACCAACCATTCAGCTCACAACCTCTTTTCATTTTCATTTTTATGAAAGCCCAATGGGTAGAACGGCTGCGTTTTGTGAGCAAAACAAATGAGTCTATGGACAGACACTCACAAATACTTGTGTAAACATTGTAAACAATTGTAAACACATTTTCTTTCCCATTGGTAGTAATAATCAGACTGTGCTGATATGCTGCTCATTCTTTTTCTCTTTTAGAGGGAGTTTCCAGAAGCCTTTTATCCTTGAAAAGGGCAAGGACAACCTAGTTTCAGGGAGATACACTAAAAAATATTCATACAAAAGCCTGATGTGAAGTAGGATGAAGAGTGCAGAAGGAAGAGTGACGCAGTTATTTAAAAGAAAACACAGAAAATAAAAAGATAAAAGAGAGGGGGAGAGATTGCGATCCCATTCCCAAACCTTGGTCCAGATCTACCAAAAACTAAAATTCCAGTAGGGAGGTATTCTGTTCTGTAGAAAAGAACCTGGCAAAGCGACTGTACAGGTTTACGATATTCTGGCAAACATGACCAGAAAGGCCGAAAGCTCCAAACTTCATCCATGAGCACCGTTTTAGAGGCAACAAATAATACACTACTGTTTAAAATCAAAATGGAAGGAAAGAAATATGAGATGAATAAAGGAGAATGGAATGGGCAAATCCCAAAGGTGCTATTGATCTGCAGCTGCAACACACAAACAAAAGCTTGTTGCCAGGAAGCACGCTGGTGGTCAAATATGTATAATTGATGGAGTTGAGTTTGACACAACACTGTAATGTGATCTGGGGCCAGAGTCTCTATGGTGTTAGATGCTGTGATTGTGTGTGTGTGTGGCAGTAGACAGCATATAGAAGGTTTTTGAGAAGAAATGATAGAGATTTGCTGTAGGGACTCAGTGTAAATTTGATATATTAGAATGCTATATTTTTCATCCCTGTATGAAATCCCATGGGTAACACATGGGGGAACAATGGCCTATGCTGTAATGAGCTTTTACCTTCAGGGAAAAAATTCTCACTCTCACAACCCCCAGCCACCCGCCCACCCCCCCATCCGCCTCTGGAAGAAAAACCAATGCAACTAGTAGTGGTTGATGAAATAAGAAACCTGTATGCAGCTGCAGCTGCCATTTAATTAATCTGCTTATTTGGGTCAGAAGTTCAGAAAAGAAGCTTTTGATTGGTTGCAGTGGGTCAGACAGCACATTCTAGCTTTAGAGACAAATTGTAAAACAGTTTGCAAAGAAATCGTTGCAGTTTAAGATAATTTTGAAGTGATTAGAAAGTAGGTTATGCGATATTGATCTGTTCTGTGTGTGATCGTTTTTTCTTTATTTATTTTTGTGGGTGGGGTGACGGTCTACATTTTCTGTCCTGTGATTAACCATTTTACACAAAAACACTAACTGCATTTTTTTCTGATAAAATTGAGCTCCCTTACTTAATGCATGGCTACAGTTACACACATAATCATGTTAATCCCTTATTATCTTTCTTTTTTTTCCATGTGTGCCTCTTTATTTTGTTTTTTTAGTTTGTGTGTATGTTTTCTGAATTTTTTCAGTCTGGACTGACCGTATGCTTCTTTGTTTCACTGCCACTGTGTGTCTAGTTAAATTGCAGGCCTTTGAGGAGGAATCGATTATCAACAAGATAACTAAGTTATCAAACTGTTTCATTGACTGGCTGTCCCTTCTCTCTCCCTCTTTGCTTCCTCCCCACTTCTTGTCCCATTTTCCTCTCTCTCTTTGTTCTGTATCCCTTTTTGCCCCTCTTCTCTCTCATCCACTTCCCTCCCTTCTTTACTCCTTTCTCTCCCTCTCTCAACAGGCCGACAGACTTGTCCACCAGAAAAATTTGATTGTGGAGGGACTGCTAGCAAATGTGTTTCCTTGTCATGGCGCTGCGACGGAGAGCGAGACTGTGAGAACGGGGCAGACGAGGAACAGTGTGCTGCAGGTGAGTCTGTGGTGGGAAGTGAACATCTTAAATGGAGGCAAAAACAAAATGACTTAAATACCCGTAATGCACCAGTAAGGCTGACATGCATACTCTGAGATAGCTCCCTGTAACTCTCTGCAGTCCTTACGTCCATTTATCAGTGAGGAGGAAACTGCAGGTGCAGTCGATAAATCCTGAACAAATGCTGCCTGCACACATTTTACAGCTCAGACACAACAGACTGACTAAAACCCATAAGTGATGGCACATTTAACACTTAAATCTGTTATTTTTTTAAGCATCTAAATGTGGTCCTTTATCTGCAACAATAAACAACCTTAAACTACACACCCATCAGCCCCAACATAAAAACCCCTGACAGGTAAAGTGAACAGCACTGCTTATCTTGTCGCACTGCCGAATTTTTCCGGGGAAACATGTTTCATGACACTCACATGCCTCTTACTTTACTTGCCCTCTGCTTGAAAAACTTGCAAGCATGGCAGCATGGCAATGCATTCTCAAG
Source organism: Craterocephalus amniculus (assembly GCA_036024015.1). Lineage (NCBI taxonomy): Eukaryota > Metazoa > Chordata > Actinopteri > Atheriniformes > Atherinidae > Craterocephalus > Craterocephalus amniculus. The sequence goes on from JAVQJG010139283.1 coordinate 9,696, forward strand.
AGGAGCCGCCTCCACCAGCAAGAAAACAGTGGGCCAACAAAGAAACTTCTTTGATAGATGTCAAATGACATGGTAGAGTGTTATGAGTTGTCTCCCTGCTGATCGGATGGCATCTCTGGGGAAGAAGCTCAGTTCACCGAGGCAACACAAAAAACCTGTAGAGCTAAAGAAATCCATAGCTTTCATCTTTCTTTCTTTTTTTTTTCTTTTTTAATTTCATTGTTTTTTTTTTCAACAGGTACAGTGCAATTATGTTCATAACAAATTTAAATCAACATCCAAATACAACAAAGGAGCATAAAATGGAGCTATATGAATAAAACACTGACAATATTGTCTGAATAACAGTGTAAAAATATAACCTTTACAAAGCAGAAATTGGTATTACAGGGTCCTCCTGTAATTTTTATTGCATCTTTAAAGGGTCAAGCCCTGAACATAATTTTCGGCAATAGTCACAGGTTATAGTCTGATAATCTACCCAGTTTTATCTCGGTTATTTGCACATTCAGATGATCCCATCATGAATAATTGCTCTAAAAGTGCTTCCTCATACACAGTAAACTTCGGCAGAGCACTGTGACTTTAGTTTATAATTTTTGCAGATGGTAGCATGTTAGCTAACATGGCCAATCACACAAGCAGAGGTGAAAGACAAACTTTCTTTCACACTAAATATCTGATCCTCAAATAGTTTACTCTCTTTTTAAATATCCCCATCCCACTATAATGTATTTTCTCCACACATTAAAATTCAGTCTGTTCCGAGCATCATTTCTTCATATTTGTTTACAACATTTTGTTTGACGATATGCAGATCTGGAGAACTTTTATTTGCCCGCAATTCAGACTAAACTTTGCTAGACCACTATAAATGGCTTTAAATGATGTGTAAATGGCAAAAGTTAGTAGGAAAAGAATTTTAAAGAAGATATTAGACTTGAGCTTTGAAATAGTCTGCTCCAAAAGGTACCAAGGAAGTGTTTTAAGTTAATGTCATGGTTGTCAAAAAGCAAAATGTCTCCCTTACATCATTGTCCTTGTTCATAGCAGTTGCTTTATTAGCCATAAGTGGCGGAAATCAGGTCACTTTTGAAACTTACATGACAAAGATAATTAAAAAAACACATTTAAATCAAAGTTTTGTCCTGGTTACATCTACAAAATGCAGCTCTGTTCATACAATCTTAAACTGGCTTGGAATAAAGACATAAAGTTCCCTGTTCAGGCAGGTAACATCATCCACAGAGTATAGATGTGGTGGTACACTTGCGGTACATCATTCTGCTTATGGTGCATGCACAGTGCATAAAAAGATTACAGTCTAGAATATTGTTATGTAAATTAGCAGTTAGGGGTTGTCGATCATATTTACTTCAGTCATCCAATTTAAAATCAAGGTGCCCCTACACAAAAAGAGAGCCCACTGATTCAGTCTTTTAAAACTCACAGCACTACATAAATTCTCTTTGCTTATAGAGCAAGGAAGCACCTGGTTTACAAGCTTTCTTGAAAAGTAATAGAAGAGTGTTTTCAGCCATCTCCAGACACACTCTTATGCTGCTTAGCCTGGAGGGCCAACTCAGACACACCCCCTGGTCCCTGCTCCAAGCCCTTACCCTCACAGCCGGTAAGAAGAGCATCGAATTTCATCAGCGTAAACATCTTGCCTACATCCTTATTGATTTTAAGCGTGAAACACACACATGCACACACAGCACTTTTTCCAAAGAATATAGATTAGATGTAAGATGCATGTGTATTGTATTCTGAATTGCCAAAAAACAAACATGTGTACATGGCACTCTTTGTAGAAACAAAGGCCCAAATGTGTTAAATGTTGATGAAGCTGAATTCATAGGCAGATGTTTCAATGTGTACAAATGGCCAAATGGAAAGAGTGAAGCATTTTAAATGTATTCATTTGGCAAATAGTCATCATGAAAATGGTACAACATAATGTGTGCTTGTATATCGATGTTAGAAATATATTATACTGTTTCTATGATATTGCCACCATCCCTCAGGCACTCACACATTCATACTTTCTCACATTAAAAGTGAAGCCGGAGTGCATTCATCTGTGTGAACATGCTCAAACATTAACTGGAAGATATTTTACAGTGATCATTACAGTTTAGGGTTTTAACAGAGTCTTTACTTGTAACGCAGTCTGGCATCAACAAGAGTGGAACTCAAGTCGAGTCAAACTCTTTTACTGTTAATACCTTAGATGTAAAAGACCTGATTCCCAACAGGCATAAAGGAAGAAAAACCAACGTTTCTTAAATATTTTAAGCAAGATAAGTTTTAATCAGACCATTTGCTTAAAAGTAACAACAAGATTTTAAAAAAACTAAAAAACTTTTGGCATCCTTAATGGCTGCTAGTTCTTCCCCTCTGGCTAGTGTCAATGCTGGTAAATATTTCAAGATTTTTTTGTTATCAAGCTGTTTTCAGGGACTGATTCGTCTTTAAAATATTCTCATAAGCTATTTTTTGTGTGTTATGTACAAACCTGGAAGTAGCTGCCTGTAAAGCTTAATGGAAACTAGTTGTTTAATTTATTTGTTTTAATCAATTAGGCAGCTACTCAGCGGACCCTCTGGCTGCTGATTGTTTATCCCAAGGTTTGACGAGTTAACTCATTTATTCACTTCCCGAACATAACCCATGCTCTTTTTGAAGAAAAGCAACAAAAGACATTTTTCTTTACTCAACCAATCATACAGTAGTTACATCCTCACAGACTTTCCAACTGGGTCCTTTGCTTTCCTTTTCCTTCATACTTTTTTTGTTTTAATGATAAAAAACACCCACCATGTGGACAGTAGCACCTATTTGAAAATTACTGAAACAAATTTGGGGATAAAAATGAAGGGTGACCTTAAATTTGACTCTCAGATCAGCTCCATTGTAAAATCCATGTCCTTCACTGGCTTCCTGTCTGCTATACAATTGATTTTTTATTCTAAATGTCTTACGGTCTCACCCCATCCTTTCTCTCAGATTTGCTTCATCCATACTTTCCTGCACAGTCTCTGAGGTCAGCTGGTCAGCTGCTTTTAGTAGCACCAAAACTATGGAATGAGTTACCTCTACATGTTAGTCAGGCTTCATCTCTATTTTCTTTAAAATTCTAGCCAAAGACAAATCTTTTCTCCATGAGTAAGTTGCATATGCGTTATTCTGATTTGTGTCAGCTTTTTATACTCTTCATGTCGCCTACAGCACTTTGGTCAACCATTGTTGTTTTTACATGTGCTTCATGAATAAATTTGGATTTCACAGATTCAGTGTGCAGTGAGAGTACATGTGCGTGTGCATGTGTGTGAAACCCTTGATTTCTATTTGAATCATGAAAAGTAATGGTGTAAAATAAAGAAGAAAACAAACATTAGTTTGGGATTGTCTGCAACATAACAACAGAGAAGCTATGTGTGTATATAATCTATCCCCAGAAAGCAAGAGTTTAGTGGCTGTTTTGACATTCAGCAAGCTTATTTGTCAGCCTAACAGATGCAAACACACAATCTCAGCTGTTTGCCACTGTTTGCCAGAAGCTGTGCTTACATTTTGAGGTAGTTGGATGGGAACATATTTTCACTTATCTTCCTTTCTACTTATTCTCTGTACTCTGTCTGCTTCCCACCACCTCTGGAAGTTTCTCTCTATGTCTACACTGATTCATTTATCTCCATTTTGTCTATGAGTTGCAGACTGCTGGTACACAGAGATCACATTAGGGAGTTGGTGGCCGCAATCTAATGAAAACAACAGCCGCTATCGATTTGGACACGCAACCCCAGCTGCCACTGCGTCATTCGCATACCGTCAATGTCTCTCTCATGTACAGTTTAATATCTTCAAAAGAGAGTGTTTTCTCTCTTCTCTCCATCCTTTCACTGCACCTGCACTCCATTGTCTTTTAATTTGACACAGAGGGCAAACACAGATTATATATTCTTTCCAGTGCTTTTCATCTGTCTGACCCATGTTAGCCTCTGTCCATAACTGCAGAGAAAAATAAAGTGGTTAATAAAGCTGTTAAATATTTCATAGGATTTTTGATGATGATTGATTTCCTCCCTCATGTGGTTTAAGTGTCTGGTGTATTATGGGAGTCTAGCTGTTATAATATAACCTGCAGGCATCATCTTTTGATCTATCATTTAGAGATGTTGCGATGAATATTAAGTAGTTAATGTGATATGTGGAGAAAGATTGGTGTTATCTCACACATGAATCACACATGAATGTTGATTTAAAGGTCATGCAGCTGATACTTTCGTAGATATCAAAACTATTATTTTTCAGTAATACTTGTTTAACCACCTTAATATCAAAACTGAAGTTGTAATGCAGGATAAACCTGTGAAGTAAGTAAAAGTTCTGGAATAATTATCACATAGCAATGACAATATGTTTAATAAACCCTTCAACCCAAATCAATTATATTTGACTATCTGCAGATGTTTGCAATCTAGAATCAAATATTTCACCTCTGCATGATAAAAGACTGTTTATCAGTCTTTCATTTACTCTTTTTTCTCTCATATTTTTTGAGAAAAGACATAAAGATAAAACGGACTACCGGCTAATGATGGAGCAGACATTTTATCATGGAATGTTGGTTCATACTTATCTTTCCACACAGTTAAAAGTCAAGCAAATGGTTGTAGAGTGATGCATAAATAACAAACACAATCTGACTTTGTGATTGCCAAAATATCTTTCACAGACATCAGGGCTATGTTCCTCATTAGATGCACCATCACAGAATCCATTCTGTTCTTCTCGGGTTACACAGAACATTTTCACATTGTGACAATGGAAAGTACTTTAAAAACTTGTGAAATTAGTTTTACTGCTTGCGTTATTTGACATTAAAATAATTGTTACAAACCAAATGCAAGAGCAGGAACATGAGCTCAGTCTCATTAAACAGCATCAACTTTTACCCTTTAAGCCAGAGCCTATTTTAAGTACTCTGCTTAAAAATGGCATACCCATCACAGCACGGGTATATCTCTGCAAGCACAGGGTTTATTTGAATACTTCAGCAGTTTTAGTAAATGGAACACTTATGATAAATTGGGAAGTTTTAGATCATTCAGGTGAAGTCCCCAAACTCCCTATCCCAGCGGCTACCTGGACACGTTGCCACTCCATCACAGGGACAAACTCATGCTCACACTCAGTCCTGGGAAGAAATTGAAAACGCAAATAAACCTAACAAGTATTTTTTTCAACATTTTAACAACTACATTTTCTTAAAATATGAAGTTTACTGATCACTTTGAAAAAAGCTCATAAGCCCACACTCACTTCACTCTATGCTAACATCAGTGCGTTTACAGTATATGAACATACTGTCACTTTTAAATCGTAGCCTTCCATCCATCCTCACCTGCACCGTCGTCCACCTTTGATCTCCTCTCTCCTCTTTCCCTCCCTCCATCTGCGGCGTTAGAGGAGAGCTAATGTTAATTATGAGTCCTAATTGAGCATATCCAAATGTTGAATTAAACATGAATCCAGGAAGAGAGGTTCTTTATTAAATTTTGAGAAGGCTTCTTAAGAACATTTATAAGCCTTTAATTTATGTAAATGTGAAAACACATCTGTTTAAGGACATTGTTCCTATAAGTTGTGTGCGTATCCCAAGGACAAAATCAGTATTTTATGTTTGGTACAGAGTCTTCTCAAGAAGCATGGTCACATTTTCTGCATGTACAATTACTGTTTTATACTTTTTTTTCTTTTTAGGGGAAAAATTAACTGACTTCACCAACCAACTTTTGATTTTAGTCGTTCGCATTGTTGAATATCATGCAAGATGTGTTTTTTTCATTTGAATGTGCATGTAGGTGTGTGTGTGCGTGTGTGCTTGTGTCTGTGTGTGTGTGTGTGTAAGAGCATCAACTCCACAAGCACAGGGAATATAGCAGCTATTTTTAGACATTTGCCCTTAAATGTTATTGCTATTTCCCGGTCATTCGGGGAAAAAAGCTGTTGGCAGGATTGAAATGAAGAGGTTGAATTAATTGAACTACAAGCATGGGGATAATTTCCTCAAAACCATCAATTAAATGTAAAGAAAAGAAAGCAGAATTTTTCACCTATGTATTTTGTGCGTTTGGTTTGCACTCATTGCATCCTTTGACTACCTATAGCGCTTTCTTCTATGTGTGTTAATGCTGCACTAAGTGCAGCTTAGTTTTATCACTGTCAACCATTAATAGATAAATAAATGCAACAGGTAAAAATCCTGGGCAGCATCGTAAAACCAGCCGATTTACGTGTTTTTATTTTTGTTTTTTACTTTTATAGCCATTAAAACTAAGTTTATAGTGCACATCCGCCACAGATGTTCCTTTTGGTCTTTGCTTTTGTCATTTAGATCGAGTTATTTCTGCTATCAAAAGTGCCAGTTCTTGCTCCAGAGACATTTTCAGCACATTGTTGGTTGACAAGGACTGAAACCAGTAACACAAACATGGGCAGACAGAGAGAATAGTCAGAGTGGTTCCAGCAGGCCCTGGGGACCTGTTGCTCCTTTTTTTATATATATATATATATCTGCCTGTGCTGTTATATCATATTAGGGCAAGCTGCTGCTGAATCGATGACCACCAGGGATATTGTTGCTGGTGCTTCATAGCCGGGCAGTGACGACTGGAGGAAAAGGATATTGTTTGTCTAGAGTCAGCGTGTTATTCTGCAATAAAGAAAAAGAAGGGAAGTGAGTAAAATGACAGGTATTCACAAGTGTCATTTTTAACCCAGACTGTCAGCTTAATAATCCACACTCTCTGATTACATGTACAGATATACAGTTCTTTCTGTTTAATAAGCTTGTTCATAATAAATTTACACTTTATTTCTATAATTTGATAACAGATTTAAAAAAGAGATATTGGGATGTGCTTTCCCTCTTTAATCTTGCTTCTTCCACATTTCCACTAGAGGTGACTACATAGAGTCCTAGCCTGTTGTCTTCCCATTACACTCTCCTTCATTTATAATCCTTTGACTGCTCTCGCTGTGTGCGTAGGTGTAATGTAATAGAGCACTGGCACACAAACAGGCTCAATGGGCACCCGGAGGCAGTTGCACTTCAGGCTCAAGCAGGATGGCTTTAAGAACATTACTCATCCTTCTTTCTCCCGCAGTGCCGTCCATTTCCATGCACACATGCATAAGCACTCTTTCATGCATTACATGGACATGGAAACCTGTTTGTGTAAAAATTGAACAAGGTGAAAACACAACTTAGCTCCAGCCTAATGGGGATGCAAGAGTAGGGAAGAACTAGATCAAAAGATCTTTTCCCTAGTCAGCTTTATCCAAATTGTCTTTTTAAAGTTACTTTGCAATTTTCAGACCTGAAAAATGTGTTTTTGACTCGTTTTGATGGCACAGTCGCATTTATTACACACCCTCCTGGAGCCATCATTGCCGAGCAACATCTCCAGGCTGGGAAACTGTACTTAACAACTTTTTCTTCCTTGAAACTGTTCAGTCTCAGTTTACAGCTGACTTTCACTCAGTGGACGGCGTAGCACGTCATACACCAGCAAGTGGATAGCCACACACTGGCCGATTTTTGACATGCACCATGACTGATTCATCAAAGAAATGCTAGAGGACTTTATCAGAGCAGGAGAGGGAAAAAAAGAGAGAACGTGACACAGAAAAGATTCAAAATAGGACAGACTTTTTCTGAGAGCTCGGAGAAGAGGTAGGATGTAAGATGAATGGTTAGATTAGCCATGACTAAGATTTCTTTGAGAAAATCTGACACAGTTCATTATTGCTTCTTTAAAGGGTTTAATTACAGATATAAAGTAGAAAAAAAAAACAATAAAAAGGGGGAATTTTAATTACTCTGTGTGACAGTTGGTGTAGTTGGAGAAGCATGTAATCACCATCTACATTTGTGTGAGTCGTGTTTGTGTACTTGCAGGTCGATAACATGCTGTCAGCCTTCATTAAGCTGCTCTTGCTTTTTGGAACCATGGATTTTCTACATGATATTCCAAAGTTTTTACGTCACATGCTTACAGCTGTGAAGAAATCAGTCATGACAAATTTTAAAATCCATTTAAAATGGTATTCATGTCATTAATATGCAGTATCCACAATAAATGCAGGGCTACATATTCATTTTTGAAATGCAATAATTGCACATAATCTCAGTATCCTATTTTTAATATATTCATAGACATATAACTTGTAGATTATGGGAGGGAATACAATTCCCCAAAGGTGTAAAGACAGACGTGTTCAAGCACGTGTGTTAGGGGGCGAGGATACTGATAAGATCCGAGCCTGTATGGGGGCATGAAAATGCAGTGATGGCCACGTCACATTTTACATTAAAAGGCGGAAGCCTTATGAAAATATGAGATGTTTTTGCTAATGGTGCCCACAATACTCATTATATGCCACCTACATGTAAATAGAGACTTGGAAATGGCATTCATCACACACCACACCACCTGCACACACACATGCACATGCACACAGGCTCCAGTTATTGCTTGTAAAGCAGTTAATACTCTACTCTAAGCCGCTGTCAGGTGGCATTGTGATTGAGCCTTTGAAATATCCTATTTTATTCCGAGTGCTGCCCCTGTTGGGATGTGCGTGTGTTTGCATGTTCAGTGTATTAATGCACCATCTCCAATGTCCCCGTTCATCAGGAAGTTGGTTAACAAATGTCTTTCCCTGGCGGAGACCAATCCGGCAACACAAAGTTTCAATGTCTCTGTGAATTTGGTTCCATTTTGTCTTCTCATCTCAGCTTCCATCTCACTGGGATTCCCCAGACTCTGCTGCCACGCTACATCAAGCCATTAGTCTCAATGGCTTTTCACACTTACTTTGACATGTTTTTACTCTGAGCTAAACCAGTTTAACCTGATATAGGCGAGCACCCAAATTGGCAGCTCAAAAGAGATGGTGTTGACATGCTTTATTGCTAGTTTTCTGTAATGAATTTATTTAGTTGATCTTTTCATAAGTGCAGTCTGAAAAGACCCGAGTGCTACAGATGAGATAAAACTGTAGTCAGATTTGAACAAAGGTTGAGGTTCAGTTTAAGTGGCATAAATATTTAATGATTAATTTCTCTCCATTATTTACAGGTTAATATGAGAATATAGGCAGATTTTTATAGAAATTATTTTGGGAACATTTATTAACAGATGTTTATTGTCTATGTGTATGATTTAAGAAACCTCACCAGCTGACAGCATTGATGCTACTATTGCCACAGTTACATATACAGTATGAGTAAATCTTTATGTTACCTCAAATCCAAAACCTCACCACAAGCTCTATCTTGTTTCATGTGCTAGAGCATATAACACATGAGATCATGTTTTCCCATCATTGCTCCAAACACACACTGTCTCCTCTTTGCCTGTTAAACCTCATTTGATTTCTATTTGTCAGTCAGTGATGGATCTATTTGAAATTTCATCTCTCCTCACTGTCTGTTCCATTAGGAAAGGAAAACCGCGCTCTTGTTGCAGCATGCTGAAGAGCTGCAGACTGCCTGTCTGCTTGTTACATTCATGTGTGTGTGTGTGCTTATCCTCATGCTTCAAAGTGTCCAATACTGTACAGTCAAAATACACACAAACACTTTGTGAGAACTCTGTAAAAGGACTGTTTGTTGTACAAACACACACACAGACGTTAACTGTCCAGCAGACTGTGTTGTGTCAGTAACATCATTTTTTCCTCTTTCATATCTATTCCTCAGTGTTTAGACCCCAGCTACTGTAAGTAGAAGGGTTAATACTTTTGAAGCCTGCCAACACACAACTATCTTGTTGGTGAGATGATAGAGGAAAGGGAACACCTCTGGCAGCTTTTAGCCTCCAACAATTTACTGTTTTAATGATTTCATGGGTAATGGTGCCGATACTCAGCAACTATAAAATGCTGCATTAACTGTCTGGCCTGGAAACACTGACTCACCAGATGAAAATGTGTCTTGAATGGTGTGCAAAAATTGATCTGAGACCTTGAGCGTATTTGCATCATTTTTTCCCATTTATATCATTTCCTCAGTAATTTTATTATTAGATGTGTGCAGCTTAAAATTTAGCAATTTTGTGCATTGGTGCAAAGAAGGGAGGTGTTCTTACACTAATACATTTTTAATCTTCTACACTGCGGTGGCTATATTTTGTTTGGGTTCTATGTATCTGGAGAATAATTTCCTTCTTTTTTCACCTTTTATATCTCCATCTTTAATCCATCCTATTAAATTGTCTGCAGTCATCATCATGTATCTGGTTACACTATAAGCCACCTCAACACAGATTTGTGTGTGGGTTTTAGTGATGTTTTGTTTTTCGAAAGATAAGAGATATTGTTTTTCAATTTGGTTAGTGAACATATTGCTCATCTACTATTTTGTCCATTAATCCTACCAGCTTACCCAAAGCCTTGAGAGTTTGAGGAGAGAGTACTGTACACTTCTGCTCTCCTCAGTTAAATGCAACACAGTGCTGCGAAGTAGAACTATTATATATAGACTATATAGATTTGATACTACTTGTGGTTGTTCAGAGCTTGCTTGAGATCTTCTGCTTGCATTTCTGCGAATGCACCTGGCAAACTGCAGATTTGCGAGTGTGTGCGTACTTGAGCGAGATTGTGTGTGTACATCACGGCTCATTGCATGACATGTTAGACCAGAGTCTGATTGGATTCCTCGCTCCAGAAACATTGAAGTCAGCGACTCGTACAGAATATCTGTGAGGTCAAGTGGGTGTGTGTGCGTGTATAGATGCGGTGTCTGTGCATCACATCAGTTTGGGTGTTTTTAGTGTCCATCTTTAAATGTGTGACTGGTTATTTCTGTTGAAGTTGCTTATGTTTGTTCCTCAGATTGTGTGTATGCAGAACTAAATGCTACATGCTGGTCTACTGGGAGAGAGTTCAATTGTCCTTCAGATCAAGGTGAATGAGTTGTTCTATATCTCACAGCTTCATCTATTAGCTGTCCAGTGGTGGGTCCGGGGATGAATGGATGGAAAGCTTCGACCCCAAGTTAAACACAGTCACCTATGGGGGAAGGTTACACTCAAGATGTAGGCTAATTAGGTACAGATTACTGATTGCCAGTTTCAAATTGTGACTGCTACAATACTCTGTTGGATGGATGTGTTCAATTACCAGTCAAGAGTCCAGGTCTTTTGCAGACACTGATCCCTTTTAGCTTTTTGTGTTTTTTTTTAAACAAAGCCATGAATACTGAGGGACATGTGCAAAAGAGTCATGTTGAATTTAAAATATATTCATTGTCAATTTGTTTTGAGTTCCATTGTTTTCAGTTTTACAGTTTAATGACTATAATCTCACCAATTAAGCGTGGATAGTCATTTGGAGTGAGCCTTTTTTTAGCATTAGCAGCTAAACCCACCATCTGGACTTCTCTTTTATGTTTCTTGGTGTTTATTTATCAGCATCCCTATTTTCTGTTTGAAATTATGGTTTTAGATCTTCTTTGACTAGTCCTAAAGGGCCTTTTGGTGTGTGTCATCTCATACATGGGCATGTAGTCATATCGAAAGTCTGAAGTTACATTGAGCTACTGACATTAACCTGTGCTCTGTGAAGCTTCAACATGGAGAAACAGTACCAGGGAAATATTTTGACTGCAGTAAAATAAGTTGTCAAAGACTCCTAAGAATCCTTTTCCACAATTCTTCTCTGCATTTCGGCTGCTTGAATGTCTTGATTTTCTTTCTATAATTGTAAAGTGACTCAACATTGAGATCCAGCCTCTGCACAGAGAGCTCCTCTGTGTAACAAGATTCCTCACTACCTCTGTTTTTGAAGACTACACTTAATAAAAATTATGTTTGGGGCTGTTATTCTGCAGAAATACTTTAGAGCAGATCACATTCCACCTTGATGCTATTGTGTGAACAGTAAACTAAAAATGAAAGTGCTTGATCTTTGTGAACAGAGCAGTGGGTGGTGATGTTTTACTATTAAGTGATACAAATATTGGTATTTCCTCCCCCGTGAATTGGATTTTATGTAAGTGCTTTTCACAATCTACATGGTAACTAAGGGAAATTATGTGTAATCACAAAAGGCTACATTTTGTGTTAATTCTGCAAAGTTTGCACTAAGGAAAAATAAAAAACTCAATAATCTGCATTTTTTCTTTTCCTTTGGACAATAAGCATGCAAAAGCAGTGTCTTGTTGCTGCAAAAAAACATAATTTTGGGATATTTTTAGAATGTGTACCAATAACATGAGATTCCATCAGAGCAAAAAAGTTTCCCCAGTTGGGCAAAGTGGATGAATGAAAATCTCAAATAGCAGGGTTTCCATCCACACATTGATTAGAGCACATTCAAGTAGGCCTGTGGCGATAATCAATAAGTCAATTAATTGAACGATAAGAAAAAATGAGCACCGTAAGTTTTATGGCCACAAAATTTGTCTTTCTTTCTCTCCCTCTTTACACAAGCTCTTAGTTGACAGCCACCTTGTCATGTCACGACACCCTCCCGCCAATAGATGGCGTCTATCATCACAACAACTGTAGAGTGTAGCCAATGAGTGTTGCAAGAGAGCAATTAGCTCTAAGCTAATGAGAGACAGCGGTGCCTTCCTATGGAGGACCAGGAGGGTCATCGAAAAAGCAATACTACATTTTCATGCTGATTAATCAATTGTGAAATAAAAATATGTATTACTAAATATAATTTCAAATTTAACAATTAAATGATATAAAAAGAAATCAAATTTCTAAAGCATTTTCTAATTGCACATTTAAAATTGAATTATTA
>JAVQJG010139287.1:0-24227 GCA_036024015.1 Craterocephalus amniculus
TAGTTATCCCGGATGGTGCTCAGTGCGAATATATACAATATATATATACAGTATTTACAGACTGACTACCTTCGGTAGCAGTAGCTTCTCCACAATAGCTAGCTCTAGCTTCCGACATCCAATACTCCAATATTCCGCTCTCAAAAACCAACCTACTCAATTCCCCCCTCTTGCTCAGGGTGAGCTGTTCTTAAGGCGGCTAAGCCCCTCCCCTTAGCTTAATGGGCCCTTCCGGCGGAGGTACAAATATGGGCATAACCGATAAACAGTTCAATTATCCCATACCTAATATCACATAATTAACACACATTATATCCATAATAACAATAACAATTCACAAGGATTAAAACACAGAGCTAAATGTGTCCACCCATGAAGTTTCTATCCACAAGAATATACAAATAAACAGACAGAGCAAATAAGTGACGGGGCTCCGTCACACTGACAACGTACTAGAAAGGAGAAATCAATTAAAGTATCTGTATTAGCTGGCGATTGCTATGTTTTGGTGTCTGGTAGTGGAATCTTCCACCGGTGTTTTTATTGCTCGATTCCCAGATAATCCCGCGAGATTTGGACACAGACACCAAAACATAACAAAAATTGGCGATTGACAGCTAATAAAGATACTTTTGTTCATTTCTCCTCTCTAGTAAGTTGTCGGACACTCGTTCAGACTATCAGAGCACTTCAGAGTGGGGAAAAAAGCATGTTTTTAGAGCAACCTTAGACGGGAGCGGTTGCCCGATACTTATCATTAGCTGTGCTGCTATCTGGCTGCTCGGCTAAATACTGGAGAGATCTTGAACGTTCCTTTCTCCATCACTCACATGTATGAGAGGAAAGATGAAAACAGACGCCAGGTTAAAAAAAGGGGAAATTCTGCTTTAAGTCCACATATTGTAATGCACAATCTGACCCTGTGAGCCCAGTTGGCTGATTATCCTGTCCTCACATAAAACACACAGCTGGATTATCTGAAAAAGTTTTTTCATGGCACCAAAACTGCATTTGCATGTAAACAAAAGGCACAAAGACAGAAATCTTCTGTTTAGATACTCGTACACATGTTGGCTGAGCCTGAATGAAGACCTGAGTCTCTCATAGGAAAACCTACAGCCCTGACTGAGTCACAAACTTTGCTCCAAAGACAAAAGACTTTGAACTTTTCTTAACTCTGTATGAAACTAAATTAAGTTTTCAGAAAGTACAATATGGAAAACTTTTTACTAACTAACTAGTTGTATTCTGTGACTGTGCTGCTTATGTCATTAAGCCATAATGTTGTTCTAATGTGCATTCACAAAGCACTTCGTTTGGCACACCAGAACATCTATGCTGTTATATAACCACCACCTGTGTGGCAACTAATGTATAAAAACCAGACGCAAATCAGGCTCTACAGTGGATGTTCTAATCAGATAACCAGAAGATGCTGAGGAGAAGAAATAAGTATCCAGTGAGAAAGGACACGCTGGTTGGAGATGACGATGCTGCACCAGCTTCAATAAGCACACATGGTGAGCAGGGCAGCATCTCCGAACACACGCACGCATACGCTGGACATCCTATAACAGCTGAAGACCACGTTGGATGCTGCTCCCTTCAGCCAATAGCAGAGATCCGAGGCTCGGTCTCCCACAAACTGCACAGTTAAAGACAGGGGCATCTGCTCTGGTGGGTCCAGATATCTGCTGAGGCTGCAGATGGCCCAGTGCCGGTTCATGTCCTGACTCTGTTTGACAGGCTGTCAGAGAGCCTGGCTGACTGACTCACTGGCTGGATGAAGCCGTCATTGACTGACTGGGTGTGTAATTGCTCCAGCCTCCTTCCCATGGCTGCCCTGGCAAGCTGTAATTATTAGCAGTTATTATTAGTAGTTTTAATAAGCATTTTAAACCACTATAATTAGGATTTCCCTTTATGAGGGGCTGCCAGCTCGTGGATGTGTGAGTGTGTCTGCTTGGCAAAAGTATTGTTCAGTCGGAGCTATTACTGGCAGTCTGGCAGATGCTTTTTGTTCCTCTGACTTCTTATTGTTTTGCATGCATGCATGTATTTGAAGGCTGTTCTTAGACCTGCCAGAACCTCCAAAATCCTCATTAATTATTGGCAACGTACAGATTTGCTTTTCCCAGAACGTGGACGAACGCACAGATCACATCTGGGACCGGGGTAAGTGGAAGAGTTCAGGCCCGTGCTGAAAGAGATTTCTGCATTAATCAGCATTGATATGCAGAAGTGACACTCAAAGCCAAGTTTCAGCCACGTTCTCATGAGAATCAATAATACAACTCAGCACTTTGTGTGTATGTGTGTGTGTGTCAGGAAATCACAGGAACTGCTCTTCTTGGGTGGGGTCATTGGGGGAGATGGTGAAATATCACCAAGGCAATGCTTTGAAAACATGAAGTGTCTCAGATAAAAGTGGATTTGTTTGGCTAGCAGAGTCTGGATTAAATGACTGTTGCATCTCTTCCATATTCTGCTGTACAACATATCTGTGTGTTTATATCAGTTATGATGTCAACACTGGGACCAGTTCAACCTCTACGAGGCTGTTTTTCTTTATTTTTCTTAATTTATTGCTGAACTATTTATTTTTTTCCTACTTTCTCTACATTTATTTCTCATTATTCTGGCAATAATTCAGACTCTACCCATAAATATGCATTGTGCTTTTCATTATAATAGAATTACAGCAGCCATAAACATGTAAGGCCACGGTAAATGTCTCCCAGCTCGTCGTGTTTTCATTATATTCAGTTTATGATCTGCCGTTCTTGTGAGTCTTCAGTTGTGTTGCTTCAGCGTTCAGACTGTGGGAATGTGTGAACATGTCAGTGGTCACATCCAGAAGAGCCAGAGGTGGAGTGATGGTTCCAGTAAATTATGTTCTGTGTGTGAGTCCTGATCCTCACATCCTGACAGGGTCACGGACAGTGTATTAGGAACACTGAGTGCGTCCTATTAAGCGCTTGTGTGTAAAAATTACATTTCCTCTGTCCCCTGTGCGCAGTAATGACTTGTGGTAAACTCCACTGGCAGCTGTTTCCCTTCTTCCCACTCCCCCTTCCCCTCTCACATGCACAGACAGACACAGACTCTGCACACTTTTCCTCCATCACTGCTAACCTTGAGGCAGCTCTCATACTGGAGAGGGCGAGGCTGACACGCCTGTCTCTGGGTTCCAGGCTTGATCCACATTACTCGGCCGCACTAGGTGGGATTTCTGGAGGCGCCTTCTCACGGTTCGCTCTCAACGTGAGAATGGAGAGCAGAAAAGAGGAGTCAGGGCTTTTAAACAAACATCGTTTTGGCATGCACGTTCGACCACACACTCTGCATGAGCACAAGCAGGATACTCCGACACTATTTAACCTCTTTAACCTGGAGGAGTCAGCCACCGCTTCATGTGCCTGCACAGTAGGCTTACATATGCAGAAACAGAAATAAAACTGCAGGACAGGAGGAGAGCAGCCTCTGTGACTGTGTGTGTGCAAATGCTGCACAACTTAAACACAATTCTTTCTCTAAACCCTTTTAGATCAACAAATCTTATCTCCTAAATTTAGAGACAGACAGGAGAACTTGTTTATGTTTCATTTTGCATGTGTTTATATGTGTAAGCCTGACTGAAATCTTCAGCTAAATACACCGAATCCACTTTCATAGCCTATCACATCCTGTACTTTGTGGCTTTGAGTTTATATTGACCAACGTCTAGTTTTTATTTCCTCAATAATTTGTTAATTTTTGTTTTTCTATTTGTTTGCCCCTACAGTTGAAGAAAGCAGCGACTGCAACTATTTCCACTAAATAAAAATATGTTGCTCATTAATGCTATGTGCTAATCAGCACATTGATTCTGTCATTAGATAGCAAAGCTCTCCTACTCTCTGTGCTCCCATCGACTATTTGAAAACATCTTCCTGGTGCTGTTGGTTAACAGAACAAAAGTGTGAAAATGAGAATGGAAAGTGTACAGCAGTGGTTTATATGGAAGTCTGGTGATGCGTCAGCTAGATTTTGGAAAAATGGGAGGAAAAGTAGCTAAATATGGTGATAAATTAGTCAAGTCAATATCCAAAAGACGAGTAGCTATGTCAATCTGTATTTTTTACATCGGAGATTAGAGACATGCAGGGTGGAGCCGGACAAAGTTTTTGAATGCACTGTGATAATTAAATGAGATAGGTATTTCAGGGAAAAGGAAAAGTTGACAGAGCTAACTGTTGCTAAGCCTGGCCAGCTGACGCTAAATGCTAGCCATCAGGACAAGCTAGCAGCCACTTCCATGAGCCACTGCTTGTATGCAGGCGGTTCCAGATTAACATGTTCATGCACCCCGAATCACTGAGTAAGGAAAATGCTTAAGAGTTAAGCTCAAACACATTTTAAGAGGTTTTTGAGAGTTAAGTAATGGTAAAAATTCTGAAATCTACATTTTAAGTAAAACAAAAAAGCATTTAGGGAAATAATAAAATAATTAAAATCCTACAAGGTGCTGAAAAATATTCACTTATAGCTTATATCCAAACCCCTGTGTTCTCTTATGCTGCAAATAAAGAGGAAAAAACATGAATCTGTACTGCAGCTTTATGTGTGCGAGGGGAACGACATCCATCAGGACTTTCAGAGAGGAAGGAAGAAATCAGTGAGAAAAAAAGGCAAAGCAAGGCAAGTTTATCTGAACCCACATTTTCAGGGTCAAGACAATTCAAAGTGGTTTACATAAAACATTAACAGTATGCAGCAATACCACTTTTTCTTCACACCGATACGATACAGATACTTTAATCTGAGTACTTGGGAATACTGATACCAATATAGTCTACCACACTAAAAAAATGCTATGAATTGGAAGACAAGTTTTATTTTGTTCTCTGCTTTTTACAGCAAACAATGGTGAAATAAATAATAAATGAATAGAAATGATAACATAACTACATTTTAAATAACTAAAATTTCAAGTGACAGTAAACATTGCACGTCGTATTGGGATTGGTGTGGGAGTACTTCAGAGTGGTACTGGTATTGTTATCTATGCAACCCTAAATAAAAGCTTAAAAAGCAAGAAAGAATTTTTAAAAAAACCATTCTAAACACAAACACACAATTATAATAAAATTAAGATTAACAGCAAGAGCAGTATAAAAATAAAAAGCAGATCTCATTGTTTATCTGAATGTATTCATCTTTGCAATTACTCTGAATGAGGAATGTTTGTTTCTTTGTCTGCTTGTTGGAAAGATTACTTAAAACCTACAAAATTATGTTTTTTATTTGGTATGATGGAACATGGGTTCCATCAAAGAAAAACCAGATTCGTTGTTTTTCTCGTCAAGCTCAGTTAAAGAAAAGAAACAAACAATAAATTCTGTAGCTTTAGAAACTGATCTGAGTTTTTTTTTCTCCAATTTATATAAAACTTTTTTCTTGATTTTTATGTTTTCTATCCAATTTGTGTCTGTGACATACACCAAAGCTCAATGCCACATTTTTTGACCAATGTATACGGTCAGGTTCCTAGTTTAGTTAGCGACAGCTAAGACGGCTAGATTTTTAGCTTTGGTGTGACGCTCTTTCGCTGCCAGGTTAATTTTCGGAACATCCAGATTCCGATCAGCCAGAAATAGCGTTCCCCTAAGGATCTGGAAGATACGAAAGTTAAAACCAATAGCCATAAAAGAGCATCAAGCTAACTGAACTAGCCTGATGTGATATTGGGTATGGCTCTTTTTTTCAGATTTGTGTTTGATTTACTTGAAGGAATGAAGGAGAATGAGGCAAGGTGTCAACACATACGCACAAATGTTTGCCTGCGATCCTCTAATCCTGAGCCAGAGATAGAGAACTCTCCATTTTGTCTGTCTTCTGTGCGATGTCCTTTGTCCGTGATGGATTGTTGAGTTAAAATCAGTCCAGCATCCATGTCATGTTCCTCTGCAGGTTGGGGTGCTGGATGAAGTGAAATGTGTGAAATGGCGCGGAGGATAAAGAGGAAGGCTGAAGGGAAGAGGAGGAAAGAATAAAGTGAGACTATTTAAGAGTAGTGGCACACGAGGAGAGAGAGCTCAGAGGATATTGAAAAATGGGCAAAACAGAAGCGGCTGGAAGAGGATTTGGGGCACAGATGGATCACAGATGCCTTATCTCTTCAGCTTTTATTAATTTTAGATTCATGCAACAAGAAAAAAAAAGAGTGGGTTTAATTTCATAATGTTTTTTGGAGCTATGAGTAGGCTTTCCTTCCTTACATGGCATCTTAATTTGGGTCTTTTTGACTTTTGTTAAATTCTGTCAATTTCATTCTATCTCTGACAGCAGGGTGCTTTCAAACGTTAGGGTCTTTCTGCATGGATGTGACCATAGAATAATGGATTAACAGTATAGAGTGATATACAATTTTAAACATTTTAAGCATTTTCCCTAAACTTAACCAAGTAGTTTGTGTCTGAAAGAAAAGTAAATAAGACTGGATAGACAAAAAGTAAACAAACAGAATCGTCTAATATTGTCTCATTAGGTAACCTTGCCTCATTCACAGAACTGGCCTTACAATGATAAAATGGCAACATTTGCTGACCTGAGAATAAAATCTGGTTAAATATTTAAGTTAGTTCCTTGTTTTTCTGTGGGTGGAAGGGAAGCTGATTATTAATTATCTTTACTGAAATTACTACAACAAATGAAAGACAATTAGGAATATGAGTGTAAGGCCAATCAAGAAGAAAGCAGAATAAAGATTAAGGGAAAATTGAGATTATTATTTGAAATTTACGAGAAAATTTTGCCGTCCGGTGTGTTATATTTTGCTGTTTTGTTCCACAGGAACATTACATTTCAACACAGCAACATATTAAGTAAATATAGCTAATGAAGTGGACTGATGTGAATGTTGTTGCTGCAATATGTCAGCAAATTTCTGAGTTGTAATACAACCAGGAAGCAAAAACAGACTTTTTATGTATTACTGCTTTTTTCATCCTATAGAACATGAAAACAACTCCACTCAGAAAACACTGTCACAGCATTTTATCTACAAGGTGAAGACATCTGCATTTAGGTTGGAAGTGCTGGAAGGTGACGCTACCCACATCAACCAAGTGGATAACTCAGTCATAACTGAGTCCTCTGCAGCTCACCAGCATTTTTAGCTACTTTCAAATGTAATTTTTGCATTGAGTAACCGTATCGGTGTGCTTTCACTGAGTTTTTTTTTCTTGTTCATAGTACAGGGATACAAAATGACACGCATTTGGTTGGTTATTGAATTAAGTATTAAAAACCAGATTGATGACATTGGTGTAACGTCAATCACATCACATAAAATTTCCCTCAGGGATAAATAAATTATATTTCATTTTATTCATTTCTTTATAAAATATATAGCACTGAAGTGTGAACAGAGTAATTTGGCTCTGCCCTTTACTAGCAGGCAGCTGGCGTCGTCGTTTATGCTTTCCACTTCGTAACTGGTATTACCAGCGGTGGAAGCAGAAACTTTAGAGTTTTGCATCTTGAGGTTCGTCATCTCAGAGTTCAGAGTTTATGAAATCTGCCTTCATCCCCCCAACGTTCCTGATGCTTCAGATGGCCCACCCAGCTCTGGTTACGGGATTCAGCTGATACCAGTTAGTTGGGAGTGCCAAAAGTTGATCTTCTCACGACTTTGACAAGTGCCATGTGCTGGCATGAGGACGCAGTAGACAGATTCTCCCCCAAAGCCCGCGTTATCCCTGGAAGACTGCAGCGGAGCAGGATGGACAGAGGGGAGGAGACGGACGGACTGAGTGAAGGGTTTATCGGGTCAGGACCCTCCAAATGTCCTCTTCTTCTTCTGTCCATCTGTCTTAGTGTGGGTATTGAATGACTGTCTATCTCCAAATATCTTTTCGTTTGTTTTTTCTTCATACTTTCTGAAGAGTAACTGTGGTGTAGCAGCCAACGTGGCATTGGGGACACTTGGATGATCTGTGTGTCCACATGTAAAGTATCTCTGCTGTTGTCCAGGAAATGGTTGGGAGATTGAGTGAGGGACTAATAAAAGCCTTTATTATCAATAAAGGAGTTAAAAAGGATGAAGAATGCTACCGGATGAGGATCAGCTCTGTTCCATCTTTGGCTCATCTTGCTTGGTCCGTGCCTGCAGTGGCTCCATAAAATTATCATTTAGTCCCTATTTTTTCTTCTCATCAGATCCTGCTTTTGTCACATTCTGCCGCTTCCTGTGGTTAACATATTTATCTTCATGCTTGTTGACTCTAAATGGAAACCTGTAGATCCTATCTGGGAAAGCAAACTGTAGAGAAACAAAATGTTTCAACTAATAGACTCTATTAATCCCAAACGACGTGCACTGACCGTCCATTTTCTTAGGTACACTGTGATAGTACCAGATTTTTGTCCATGTGAACATGTGGCATCACAGTTGCTGCAGATAAAAGCATGAATGGATCCATGCTTACATGTTTCCTCCAAATTCTGACCCTGCCATCTGAATGTTGCAGCTGTAACGGAGACTCATCAGACCAGGCAACATTTTTCCAGCTTCTATTGTCCAGTTGTTATATTTTAATTGCAGTCTCGGTTTCCTGAGTGGCACCCAGTGTGGTTTTCCTCTGCTGTAGCCCATCTGCTTTGACATGTTGTGTGTTCAGAGATGCTGTTCTGTATACCTCGGCTGTTGTTTGAGTTTCTGTTTCCTTTTTGTTATCTCCGGCAGTCTGTCCATACTCCTCTGACCTCTGACACCAACAGCGTGTTTTAATCCAAACAACTGCTGCTCACTGGATGCTTTCTCTTCTTCAGACCATTCCCTGTAAATCCTAGAGATGGATGTGTGTGAAAATACCAGTAGATCAGCAGTTTCCTCAGCCACATTCACTTTGAGATTTTATTTTCATCCATATTCATTTAAAAAAAGCAAAATTGTATATATACTGTATATCATGGACGTCGTTAGGCCTATTTTAGATGGGTTAGATGCACGCACGCGTGTGCCGTGGCCGCCAATGCTTCCAGCATCACGCCGCGGCACGCAAGCGCATCCAGGAACTAAACATGTTTGGGCTCTAAAAATATACTAAATTCTACCCACTCAGGACCCGCGGACTGCATTGAATGAGCAGTATGGAGGAATATTGAAATGTTTTTGTGGACTTTTTTCACCGGGCTCTATTTAACATTGTTGTATCCGAAGCAAGGCAAAAGGAAATCCTCCCCATATCTCCGGCTACATGATGAATATCCAGAAAGAGTTCCAACGTGTCAATCAACATGAGGGTGAGTAAACAAATGAAGGCACATCATTCTGAGTCCGGAGTATCCTTATAAGAATCATAACTTTTATTTTTCTCAAGGCCTCCATTATACTGAATAATGATGCAGTAATTCCTGGTCCAGTCTTGACATAGTGTTCTAAATTCATGTTATTGCTCACAGACAGCAAGAGCAATATTGTCATAGTAGCCCGAACCACACAGCTTGATTTGAAAAGCACTAAAGAATAATTTTCAATAATAGAGAGATTTTAAAAAGTCTGTTGATTATATGACTTGATCACAACCTGAAGCATAGACGTAGTTATGCCTATTCCCTTATGAAAATCTACCATGTTTTTTATGTAGAAACCATGGTTATACTATGTTTTTGAGGTAAAACTATGGTTTTACCATACCCAAAAATGGGTAGATTTTCGTAAGGGTTTAGATAAGGGCAATATTTCTTATTACATCTTCTGAAGGCTAAGTCCCCCCCGTCTTTCATTGCTAGAGACGTCCCTGCTGTATATATATATTTTTAGAAACTGTGCTTCTTACTTAGTATGACTATATTTCTGTGTGTGCTCGTTTGTGTGGACAAAGCCTGTGAAAATGGAGTAATTAAGGAGAAATTAGCAGTTGAAGAGGAGGAAGGCTAAGGTTTTGGCAACATGACCAGAGTGATGTTTGAGGTTAGAAACTGTTTTGTTGACAGCGTGGATCTGCTATAAGCTCGGAGTGTATCTTTTGGTTTGAAGGACTGTGACGAGAGAATTTGGGTAAAACTAACAACAAAGCCTCTTGATTTCTGCCAAGCCACGTTTTGGAGCCTGCTGGCCGAGGCCACAGCTCTTCCTTTTGGAAACTGATATGGAACTAATCCATGGAGCCCAAGAGCATTTAAAAGTGAGTGGGCTCCGGAAAGCTCTTCACTAATAACTTTAATCAGTGTTCAACCACTTGCACAAGCTCACATGGACGCTCTTACAGAGCTGTGTTTCCACAGAGAGACACACTACAGTCACAAGAGAATTAAAAGCACTAGATTTGCAACAAGCCTTTAAGAGCTCTGATGAGGCTGAGAAACTATTTTTATAGTCAACAGGGACTTAATTAATTTTCCAGAATGTAGCATCCATTGCAGCTCTGCCTTGTGAGCCGAGGCAGAAATGCAAATAAGACGACAACCAGGATGTGACATTATCTTTCTTTCCACCGAAGCTTGATACTAATTATGGTTTGTTCATTATTCACTTTGGTGAATGTTGTGATGCAGGTGAGATCGGTCTGATCAAATTAAAGGAAGTCAAGCACATTAAGAAGCTCTTAAACTAAATCCAAAAAAAAATGAACACGTGTGTTGCAGGACCCAAAACTGCAGCTTTGGGACCACATTGTCTCAACCCTCTTTTTAGAAGAGTAACTTTATCACGAGAAAGAATGTTAAAGGATTTTTGCGGTTTTTAGGCTACTGTAAGAGCATGAAGACCCCACCCTGTAATTTTACCCTAAACCTAAACAATAACAACAATAATAATTATGATAATGCATTTTATTTACATTGTAAGTAAAATCTCAAAGTGCTACAAGAAAAATCAATAAAAACTTATAAACAAATAAATATATATATATATATAAATCCCATCAACACACAGACAATAAAATTGTTTAAGAAATACATGATCTCTTAAAAAGGGAGGTTTTAAGCCCTTATTTAAGACTTTCCAGAGTCAGTGGAGCCCTCAGGGAGCAGAAGGGTGCTGTAGTGGTATTCCTGGGGGAAGGAGACGGTGTGTGTTTGAATAGCAGAGGGATCCATCCATGGTGGGTTCGATTCTCTGCCAGATATTGAGGGATTTGGATTCATTGCAAGGTGAAGAGGCAGACCTTAGATTCAATACGAGTAGAGAATGGGGGGGGGCAGTGTATAAACACAATGTTTTTTGGAAAACTTTCCTATCACACCGACTCGTTGAGGCTCCTGATGACTAATAAGACACCTGTGTAGAATTAGGCAGAAACAGATGGTTTGTGATCTGAGTCAAGAGTCATCCATCTTCTTCAGGACAAAAGTGTGCAGGTGCTCAGCTTTGTGGCTGCATATTCACATTTGTGAGACCTCTCATGCACTCTCATCACATGCATCCATTTGCATGCATGTGCTACAGAGACAGAGTCCAGAAAGCAGGAGATGGCGAGGGAAGATAAACAGATCTGACAGCTTCGTTCAGACTCTTTTATGTGTCACTCAGTAGTAACTCTGAGAATTAAATGTGTTTTCTGTGGCCAACATGCAAACAATGTCAGTTTGTGGATTTTGGAAAAGGAAACTTTTAGTTTTGCTGGAATATTAACATGAGAAGAAAATCCTTTGACCATTAAACTCTGCTAGATCACCCACACTCTTGAGTTCTAATGCTTACATCTCAACTATTTCTTTTTGGAAACGATAATTCTGTGGAGTATATTGTGATCTATAGCTTACCCTTAAAGTGATCTACAAAAATTTGCCAGCCATTTATTTCTTGTCCCTTAGGTTTACAATCCAGACAAAATGTACTGCTTATATATGGTACATCTACAACGAGTGATCCACGATTTATTTTTTCTCCTGAAAACCGAAGCTTAAGAGACTGCTGGAGATGAAGAGGGCCTGGTGTTTGTTAATATTTTAGATTTTTCCAAAAAGTTCTCGTAGTAAAAAGGTCTGTTTTGTTGTTTCTGTTGGCCTTTATGCTGCTTCATCTATTGATACATTTATTTGACCCTTATTTTGGCCCCATAAACTAAACAACTAAGGCTGTCATGAAAAAACAAGGCTTGATGTTCTTCGTGCATTTTTACTATTAAAATAGTACCAAAAACAGCAGAGTATGGCTTAGAGTTGGAAGAATAAAACACTATACAGTTATTGGCTATAGTTATTTTTCTTTTAATAACTATATATTACGTATTTAAATCAATATATATGTGTGTAAAATGGTTTCAAACAACAGAGGAAGGTGTTAAGAAGTCATGTTTGCCTCAATTAAATCAATTTTCAGTCTTTGCATTCATTTGGTCTCCATCTGTGAGCCTTCCGGAGTGTGTGAAGAAGGCATCACGTATTCCACGGGTCTAATTATGGAGCTTTTTCATATCCTGTCGCATCAAAGTGAATGTTGTTCACACATGAAACATCAGCCTGCACGCTCACTTTTCATCCAGACACCTTCTTACAAACCTATAAACAAACACACATGTAGACGCGCCGTCTGACTGAGAAGACGGAGACTCCGTGGTTGTTCACATATAAACACGAGAGCGTGAGAAATACTTTTCACCTGCCATGGATCGAGTTTCCTCCTTTCAGCCCCGAGACTTAATTTGCTGCTTAAAACATCACCTCAGAGGGAGTTTCCCCTCGCCCCACGCTGCTGCATTCCTCCCAACACACACTTTTCCATCCTTGCCTCCATCAGACTGCAGGCATCCCTGTCCCATCTCTCCCTCCCTCCCTCCTCCCTCCCTCCTCACACCCACACACACCCCTGTAGGTGTAATGTTACCACGCAGCCTGTTAACATTCCCGGGCCGGACTGCTGAAGCTTTCCAGATTGTTCTGTTTAGTCAGAAAGGCTGCCACAGAGGAGCGGTGGAGGTGAGGGATGGAGCGCTGATGCTGCACAGCAAAATGTGAACACATCGGTTGACATTTAAAAAGTGCGGCTTTACACAAGATTACAGCAAATCTGTGTAGGTTGGGTGTGTTTTTGTGTTCGTATTTACTCAGCAACACATGCTTGCTGACAGGGACGCCCCATCCAGCAGAAGGACCCTCAGCCTCCGGATCTTATTACGCTGCTGGAAATGTCAGCATCATTAAAGTGCTGTATTTGACTTAATTGAGAGGCAGAGTTTGTTTTCACTGCTCTCTCTGGCACCCTGAACACATACCAAACTAACTCATCAAGCAAACCTTCCCTCTCTCTATTTCTCTTTTCCCATCATCTGCCTTCACTTCTTCCTTTCATTTTCACTTTTTCTCAGTCACTCGTGATTTGTAGTGCCCTCTTTTTTAATTTCTCCGTCAAAGAGGACAACTATCAGAATATCACGGAGCTCAAGATATATACACTGCACTAGGAGTGAATAAATTACATTTTTCTCCACTCCTGAACCCTCAAAAGAGGCAAAAACATGTATTTAAGGGCTTAAAAAGATGGATTTTGCATGATATGTCCCCTTTAAGTACATTTTTGGGCACTTTTACTTTTATGAGTATTTTTTCAAAGTGTGTAATTTTGCTCATACTACACTATAGTACAATTTAGACCATGTAATCTACTTTTATAGTCTTAAAGCGAGCTGATGTACTGTTTCTATGTGGTACTCTGACTAAAGGATGCCAAAGATCTTTTATTAAGGCCTCAACAAGTTCAGTCCAGTGATAAAAAATAGCAAAATGTCTCCTTGAAAAGCTTCTCAGAATCTGGAGGAATCTCTGTACACACAAGGCTGAAATCCATTACTAATGATATTCTCAGGCTCTCAGGCAACAGTGCATTAAATGAAGTTCTGTTGAGGAAATTACTCCATAAAGCTTCCCGAAAAACATTTTTAGTGATTACAGTTTGTTGTTGGATCCAACTCCATGGAAAGAAAAAACACATTGAAAGAAAATCTAAAAAGTCTACCAACTTCTCCGAACCCAAGTTAAGTTACGGCGTTCAGAGCCAACATGCAAAGCTGTCCTGATTCCTTTTAGAAACCATGGAAACTGCATCTTTTAGCCTCACCGCCACACAGATTAAAAACCAGCAGCTGTGGTTGTGTAAAGATGCATTAGTTCACATGTTATAAATAACTAACACATCAGTAATGTAACACATGTAATGTCTTCATTTCCATGGAAACAGCTTCATTTAATGCCGAATATTTATAGAAACACATTCTTTCATCCAGCCAATGATTTTGTTTGAGTCTTACCTTTGTGTATTACAATATGAGATTGGAAGTGTTGAAGTGAACTGTTTGCAGTCCACATCTGTTTCCAGCTGCAGCATATTTCAATGTTTAATAAATCAAAACAAAACAACAAACCAAGCCTACATCTTAACTCAAACCAGTGATCATAATCTTTATTCCGAAACCTCCCCTTCTGTTATTTCAAGGTGAAATTAAAGTGAAGTGATTTGTTGCTCCTCAGTGCCGGCTTTCCTTTCGTTTCCAATCATGCACGCTGTCATCCTCCTCTCCGTTTGTTTCACCTGCTGCTCTGACACAACACAAACCTCCCGTCACACACCACACTCGCACTGAAGCAAGAAGACGACAGTGCACGCTTGATCGCTCGCTCTCACTACATACAATCCAACTGTTTGACCCACGCAACCTCACAGACTGACAAGGAAGTACGGCCTTCACTCACTCACACACAAACACACACACACACATGCAGCCATACACTCTCTTAAATGTAGGCGAAACTGCCACAGTCTAAATCCTCTCATTTCCTCTTTCCTGTAGCTGGTCGGTCAGGCGTGTGTGACACTGAGAGTATTGATGGCCCTGTCAGTCACACAAAGCACACACACACACACACACATATATGTAGCCTTTTTTGGAAATGCATGCACAGGCACACACACTTACACCCCTGTGGGCTACAAAGCTGTGTAACGCTTAACAGATACCGGCGCCAGGTGTGTGTGTGTGTGTGTGTGTGTGTTGTTCCTGGTTGACCAGTGGTGCACTGCAGAGCCAGGTGATAATGAGGTCCTAGCTGGCTGCTCTGCCATGTGTCACTGCAGGGTTTTGCATGTGTGCGTTTGTCCTGACAGGTCATGGACTGCTGCTCCTCACCGAACCCTCGCTGGTCCCCAGACAGTCGTCGTCACCTGTGGAGGGTCTGTCTGCCTCCATTGTTCTGCTCTCACTCAACTCAGGGTCCTTCTTTTATCCTGGTTTGTGTGGAGAAGTTTTTTTTTTTTTTTTTTTTTGTAAATCAAACATCGAAAAGACTTTGTTTCTCAGCAGGTTTTGCCTGAAGTGGGCCAGAGATTTGAAAAATCTCATTTCATGGGGTTAGTTTGAGTTTGCTGCAGGCTAATCAGACTTTTTGCACATATGTGCGTCATTTTTCTATAGTTTAGTCAGTTGAGCCACTTTTATATGTGTTAATAAATCAGATTCATCTCAGATGTTGTCAGTCGCTGTCTGCATGTCATGTCCCATTCATTTCACTTTTACATCATTCAAGTAGAATATTCCACACCGGAGGAGTGGGATCCAGCAAGATCAACTGTAAATAGTGGACAAAACAATATTATCTTGTAGTTTTATTCAAAATGTTATATGTAAATATTATATACACATATCAATATTTACCTCTATAAACACAGCAGAGTGCTTTTGACATCACTTCAGGACCACAGACGCTTCAGACTGGAGTCAGATGATCACATACTTGTAAACTGGCTGATTTCTGTAACCTGTGAGAAATAAAGCACACTCTAGTTTTAAAGCATCACTGACTGAAAAAAGGATGCGCTGAGTACACAATGTTACTTCATATGTATTTTTTATTTATATACATACTGAGTGAAAATGTATATTGAGGTTGATGTACTAAGTGTCAGTTAATCTATCACATAACCACATTAAACACGGAAAGACAAACCTGATCTAAGATATGAATTAGTTTGTACCAACCCTACATTGCATCACATTCAAATGGGACTGAATATATGAGGTAATTATAATACCTCATATGTACACTTTTGTTTTAACAGCTGTTTTTTTCTTTTTATTGCAAAGTTGATATTACAATCTTTTTGTTCCTTTTTCTTCTTTTTCCATTTTCTTCTCTTCACTCTTTCCTCTTCTCTTCCCGTCTCTCCCCTTCTTTCCCCTCCCAACAGTAATATGAAATTCAGCAATGTCCAAATTATAAAATGGAGAACAATGCTTAAGTTTTTGGGGAAGTCTTACATCCACAAAGCTTCTTTTCCTTTTTGTCCATTAAGCTCCCTCTTTGCAAAACAAATTTGTTTGGCATAGCAGATCAGCCGTGATTCAGCTTGCCACGATGCTGCACAGGACATGTTTAAAAATGAAAAACAGTCACCGTGCACACAACTATGGGATGATTCAGCATTTTGTTTACACTGGTTCAGCAGTGGCTCTCGTCTTTTTAATCTCCATTTCATACATAATTTCTGCTTATTTTTCACCAAGTTGCGTACTCGGTTGCAGAAGCAGCTTCATTATAGCACAAGGAAATGTACCAGCAAATTTCCACCCCATGTTTCCATCTAGGAGGCAGCACACTGACAAACATCATAGGGTGGACTTCTGCACAAATCTTTCTAGGTGATGTGGTTTTGACTGACTGTAGTTAGAATATAAAGGAGAGTCTGGGCTTTATGTGACCATGGATGTAGGTATGAGAGCAGCGGGAAACACACTTCCTCTACCTACTGAGCAGAAATGGGCCTTAAGTCTCATATTTAGGCCCAACAACACTTTCTGTTTCTTTCATCTCTGCTCTTCATATTGAAAATCAGCGCAGCATCATCACGTCATTCAGCTCTTTCACTTATTGTTTTTTACGTTTTTGGCTTTGGACAGAGCACTGTTGATCGATAGGAACTAACTTCAGCAGGTTGGTAAAGAGAGCAGCAGAATGAAATGAATGGCCACATTTCTGTTCCCTCCTACACGGTTTTGGAGTTTCTATTTTCTAACTATGAACCAGTGTTTAGATGTTGCATGTGGGTGGAGAGGAAGCCGGTTAATGTAACCTGAATGTTAACACGAGCCAGGGCACAAGAGGTTGTGTGTTTGTGTTGTTTGTGCAGATTACTGATTTGTGTGTGTGTTTTAGAGTCTTGCTTGCATGTGTTTCTACGTGTGTTTAATAATTGAGGAAGGGCACCAAAGGTTGAGCGCAGTGCATGCTCCCCAGCTGGCTTGGTTGTATCATAGCAACTGCACATGAATAATAATCATAAACACACACACAGGCACACACAAACAGAGTAATGAGCCATTCTTTTCCAGCTACTCCAGTTAATCTCTCTCATCTGTTTCTGAGATCCAGTTTGGAGAAAGCATTCATTTACTTTTGTTAAACCCAAACAGTCACTCAGAGTTTAAGTGTAGCCCCAACACACTGTAAAAAACAAAACAAACATAAACAACAGGCAGCAGTCCAATTACTCTTTCCTCTCATCATATAAGTTTATCAATGAGGACCAGATAACATTGCATCACATCCACCAATAATTATATATTCAAATGCAAGACTGACCTCACTGCAAATTTGTGTCATGTAACATTTTAATCAGAAACATCAATACAATCAATATTATTCTATCATCTTGCCACTGCACTTTGTCTGTCTGTCTGTCTGTCTGTCTGTCTGTCCGTCTGTCCGTCCGTCCGTCCGTCCGTCCGTCCGTCCGTCCGTCCGTCCGTCCGTCTAAAGGCCCATTTATGCTCGACGCAGATGATGTTACGACCGGTAACCGTGGGGTCAGTGTTGAGCATAGTGGAGCACAAACAAACCAGGGAAGAAGAAGAAGATAAACAGGAAGAAGAAAACCATAGAAGAAGAATGAAGACGGCGAAAAATAACATTAGAAGTTGCACAAGCTTTTGAAATAAAGTTCTACAATTGTTCAGGGAGTGTTGGTGGTTAGAAATGACTTAATAGCAGCACGTTTGTGCCGCCAATCGATGTTTGAATCCAACCTTGTATCGCGGAGTTTATGCTAAAATCCGCACTGCCGCTTAGCGGAGGTTAGCAGTAGCAACAGAAACGACGCATGGAAGCATGAAGGCAGCGACGCATGAAGACGTTTGGAACGGACGCCTCAAATTACGTCCGTCAGGGAGCATAAATGGGCCTTAAAGCAGTGGCTCCCAAGCATAGGGCTTCGATCATTCAGAGCCATTGGGATTTATGTCCACCCAAAAAAAAAAAAATATATTAATAATAATAAGTCACTTAAAAGGCTCCAAGGAGGTTCAGGAGGTCAGTGAGCAGGTTAAGCTAGTGGTGGAGCTTCATGTTCATCCTGGTGACCCTGATTTTTCCTGCAACATTTAATCAATAAACACAGCAGACACTGGAGAGCAGATAATTTGTCTCTATCTTAAAAGAAAAGAAAAATAAGGCTATATGTTGTTAATTTGACTTTGGCTTCATTGCCGGCCAGGACTCGGCCAGAGTTCATTGTTTGTGGTGATTATCTCACTTTGCTAAAGGGGTCCTCAAAGAAAAAAGGTTTGGAATCACTGACCTAAAGCACCTTTGGGATGTGGTGGAACAGGAGATTCTCATCATGGATGTGCAGCAGCTGTGTGATGTTATCATGTCAATAGGGTGCAAAATATCAGAGGAAGACTGAATCTGTGCCACGCTAACCTGAAGACACTGTTCTGTCTATATGCTGTATAGATCAAAGAACAGTACCAACAAGAAAAAAAAGCCCAGTTTTTTTCAACTAAATTCAATGTAAGTCACTTAAATTCATATTGAACAGGTCTGAGAAAAGCCAGTGAAGCAGTTCTCACATTGTTGACAACTGCTCTCACACTGGTGAAAATGGCTGCACCCATAAGAGTGTTTATGTATGATGGAAAGAAAATAGAAGTTGGAGGGAAATTGTTCTTTTATTGACCTCAAAGCCTAACTGGTTTTCTGTGAACATACTTTAAAAAAAACATAAAAAAGATTCAGCTTTTTTTTTTTTTTTTTTGACATAAGTTGAACCAGCAGTTGCAGTTGTGAAGTCGAGCCAACGTCTGTCTCTGCCAGAACAAATAGTACAAAGTGTTAAGGTTGGATCTTGGACAGATGTTATTGTTTCATGTCTGAAATGGCTGATCTTACAGTTATACTTCATTCTTTTCAAACAAAAATATCTTAAATAATGCTGATGTATAAATTAACTGCACCTCGAGTCTTTCCTTTGTTCCCTGCCTCATCTTCAGCTTCACTTCATTTATTCTCATAAGTAAAACTCATTATTATGTTATATCCATTACTCTCCGATAAGGGTGTGTTTGTGTGTGCTTTCTAGTCATATTCTTCAACATGAGGAGACATAAATCTGTTTATACAGTCACTTGAGGTGGGATAAGTTTTCTGTTGGAGGGGGGAAAGCGAGTCCGAATGTAAATTATTAAATTGTTGGGTTCAGGGTGAAGTTTAGGCAAGCAGTGGTTCTACAGTGAGAGCAAAACTTTCAGGAAGTGAATATAAATCAATGTAAATGGTCTGAAGTGATGGAAACATGACTCTGTGTGCACCTCTCAGTTTCTCTCCAAGTCAAATATAAAGGGTCAGTCCGTCTGATGACTGTAACTATTCCAGCACTCGACATGACAAGGAGAAAGAAAAGCTGTGAATTAAAGTGGGGGATCAGGGATTGTTGGTCACTCATGCTTCTATCTTCCCTCAAACACTTGACCTTTGCTCATTTTTATCTTCATCTGCTGCCTCTCCCTCCTCGTCTTCTTCCTCCCTTCTGTCGGCGCTGACATATTGAAGTGACTTCAACAATTCTCCTCTCCATCACTCTCCTCGCCTCCTGCCTCTGCCGGCACTCCGTTTCATTGACGAATCCGACACCACGCGCACCGAAAAGAAGTGACCCTGTTTGATAAACAAGCAGCACAGTGTGTGAGCGCAAGGAAGCTTTTAGTGGCGCCTCTTATCTCGCTTCCTTGCTTCCCCTCAACACAAGAAAATAAAGAACTCTGAACTGGCTCAAAGTCTGAATGTGGTCTTTGAGAGTAGCTCACCCTCCTGACACACAGCCTTATTCTTTCTTTTTCAGACACACACTCCATCCACCAGCATGGACCAGCTGTTGTGTAAAGTGGCTAAATGAAAGCGCCCTCAGAGTCGTGTCAGTTGGTCACACACACTCGTGCACACAAACTGTTCACATATATCAGATACATTGGGGAAAGAAAAATACTTTCATGAAGGAAGGTGAAGTTTTGGAAAAACTCATCGAAGGTGTTGCATTAGGCGAGTGGAGTTCAAGAGGGGAGAGCTTGGCAACCTGGACAGAAGTCAGACCCAATCCATGTGTTATTCAGTCAAATTGCAAGTAGCAGCAGAAGAGATATTTTATTAATGCCGTAGCCTTTGCTGTGAATCAACACAGATGAAAATGATGAAAGTTACAGATTTTATTCATAGAACAAAGAAATGACAGCTAGTTAACATAAAACTGGGCCTGTCCAAGGAGTTGGATCTTTAATCTGGTTAACCAGGATAACTACAGATTTATTACTGCTCATAAATTTACCAACATGTGGTCTGCTGAGAGCAAGGTGTTGACCCTGAAAAAGCATCGCTGGAGGTAGAATGAACACCGTTTTCCTCACCTTATGCAGTCCTCTCATAAAAATTGACATAATTTCTTTTCTTTTTTTTATTCTCAAATTTCACATGTTAAGGACCGACAGACCTTCTGGATTCTTCCGTCCAGCTCGGGTTAAAATTGACATTAAAAAGATATGTTGCCCCCTTGGTTTCTCTCCGTCTTGTTTCCTTTGCAGTCAGGACACAACAGTTTGATCCATTACCTCCACCAGCTGGTTTGGACCAGAACGTAAGACACGAGACACGAGTGCCGTCAGACTCATCACATGAATGCTGCTTAAAAATAAGAGCAATAATTATACAAATAAATCTCTTTGCACAACATGTTAATTTTGTTGCTAAAGCTGCTCATCTTTTTTTTTAACACACCGAACACTCTCTGCACAACACAGTGGTAACACAATGCTGCGTTCAACCAGAGGCTCCTTCAGCTCTGTTTCATCGAGGACCACGAGTGGAGGGGAATCCTGATAGCAGCATAAATCACCTACAATCTTTTCTGTAAAGGATATGCCCCGTACTGTCTGAAATACATACACATGCTTTTTATACATTCATAATCATTATCTAAATGTTTTGAAGGAATCAACCAAGACTTTCTATTCTGATAAACTGGGAAACCCTTTATGGCCCTGATGTTTATCTTATATAGATGCTCTTTTCAAACTACAGGTGCATTGACTTCTTTTCAACTTTTTACCATTTATACTTCTTTTTGCTTTTATTTTTGTTGGTCTGTTGGTTAAATCTATTCTATTTCAAGCTTTATATGGGAAACAGAAATAGTTGGACACAAAGCATGCACATCTTACTATTCTATCTACTTTAGATTCATCTGTTTTATTTATACTTTTCTACTTTACAGACATTTCTAAAATCTATTTCTATATGGCTAAAATTCATGACTGGTTCATGCATAAAGATGGTTTGATGACAATGCAATTGCAGATTCACTGTGTCTTTTTCTTTTTTACCTCTGCAAACTCAATTCAGCCTGATGGAAGAAAGTGCAACAGCTGCATAAGCCTGCTGTGGAAGTTTCTGTGCTGCTTTTCTGTCTGTCTCTGTCTGCCTGATGATGTCATGACGAATGATTTAATGTATGTCTATGTGATGATGCTTGTTACATGACATGGTCAAAGTTTAAAGCTATTCTTTAAATTTTTTTTAAAGCTTTTTAAAATTATTTTAGGTGATTTAAAGTGATACAACAACATAGACACAGATTTGTGATTTAAAATTTTCCCTCCGCAACATTTTCCACAGCTTTCACTTTTCTGCTTCTTTGCACTTCACTCACACTTTCAAATAGCACCGATCATGAGTTAAAAGTAAAAGGTTTAAAGTATTTTACTATACAACACTATAGTGATACGTTACGTAATCTGGTATTTTAAATTAATTTATTCTTTAGTTTTCATTTTATTCATGATTCCGGTGCTTTCCTTTTCTTTATTTCTCCATTTCACAATCTGTTTATTCTTTGCTCATTTTCTCTGCATGGCTGTGACTCTAACAGCAGTTATGCCAGTGATTCATTATGGCGGTGTATACATCCTTAATGGTTAAAGAAGGGGAGGAATTCCAACTTGTGAACATATGTGTGATTCTGCATTGAGAATTATTACAGACATCTATGTGTACTGTATATAGTACATGCACAGATTTGTAAAAGAGCTGAAGCAAATTTGAATGCTTACTTTCACTTTTACACAGTGTAGTTCAAAGAATGTTTACATCTGAAACCAGCTGGCTCCTGAACATAAGGGGAAGACTAAGTGAGAGCTCCATCCATTTCCCTAGTGTTGTTCTGTCACTTCCAGCAGGAGTCTCAATGAAAAGCACCTGAAAGCTAACGTGTGGATGGAGGTCATTTAAACCTCATACAGGACTTAGTAATGATGCAGCTGAATGTAAGGGAAGATTGAAGCATGCATGCATTCAGACAGATTCAGCTGAACATATCGGTACATTCAGTTTTCCTCTTTACTCTGATGTGCTGTCATGGAAATGTTCCTCTCCCTCTCTTGTGTCCGTGCAGCTGAACTGGTGATTAATTTGTTTCTGATGCAAACTCGCTGGCTGGAATAAAAGCGGAAAAAGATTGAAAAAATCCAAAAAGAAGATGTGTGAAAAATAAAAGAAAACAGAGAGAGATGTAAAGGAGATTTTTTTTGGTTTTCGACTGTACAGACACAGCTCCTCTAATCAAAAGAGAAACTGATCTTGAAACTAGTCTCTGAATAGACATAGGATCGGTGATAGTTGACTCTTCTATATAGTTTTCATAGCATTTACTTTGAGCTTACTCGCTATATTTTGAGCTTGACCTGCTGTGTTGAAATTGTGGCACATTTAGTTTCTTAGACAATCCCTTGATGTCTTCAGTTCATAGTGCAAATGCTCATTAGCTGCTGGACATAAAAAGCTGTGCAATTTTTCTATGAATGAGAGCAGAGACACTTTGTTCCCTTAGACTTGGTATGGCTTAATGCATGAGCAGAGACCTGTGCAGCTCATTTGCTTCTTTA
The DNA here is from genome assembly GCA_036024015.1 of Craterocephalus amniculus. Taxonomy (NCBI): domain Eukaryota; kingdom Metazoa; phylum Chordata; class Actinopteri; order Atheriniformes; family Atherinidae; genus Craterocephalus; species Craterocephalus amniculus. The sequence continues at coordinate 23,184 of JAVQJG010139287.1, forward strand.
AACAGATTTATTTATTGAGATTTAATCTACTGGTGTAGTCCAATCCTTTTTTAGTAACTACCATGTGTGTCTGTCGGGGGTACAGAATGTGGCAGCGGGCAAATGCTTTTTCTGAAAGAGAGTGACTTTTTTTCCCTGTCTTTTATTCATTCAAACTAACTGTAATTATTGCAGGCTTATACTCTTCTTCTTTCTCGCTGACTTTTCCATGTTTTATACTCTCATTTGTCATTTTATATTTATTCAGTATTTAATACAAAAAATGCACACTAGCTTACATGAGGTAAGATAATCCCTAGGGGATTTGTGGCAGAGTCAGCCACAGTGTAGAACACCACAAAGTAGCAGTGCAATAAAAACAACACATACTGTAAGTACAAATGTCATACTTCATAAGAGTACCATTCATCCAAGGGGTAACAGAAAATCAACCAATCAAAAACACACCTGAACAATGTTTACACAAAACAAATAATCAAATGTGCAAAACTCCATAATCAGCTTGTTTCAGGGCAGTTAAAGCTGTGGCTCTTATTTCCTGGTCTGGACTAAACCCCAGCAACACCTGATCAGGATCCATGTATAAAGTTTTAGCAAAAAGAAACAATATGTGGCGGACGGCAGTGCATGATGGGTAGGAAGGTAAAGCCTGACGTGAGTTGCGTCTGATGTTTTGAGTGGTCAAGGTTCATGGTAAGACGAATGCATGTTGTGCATATATTCACTGTATAAACCGTGAAAAGAGCTGGCAAAAAGATAAAATAGGGAGCGGAGAAGATCCGTGATAAAAAGCACAAACCTCTTTAAGCTGTCGCCTCTAAGATGTATAGTTTTCCAATAAGGACTATACATCTGGCTTGGCTGTTTGAATGGGAAGAACTTTAGACGCGTGCTCTAGGCAACAACTTTTCCCCAATAAATGTCCAATACTTCGAAAACTTTTCAGTGAAATGATTCCTTTATTCTTTTCATATTTTTTCCTTGTAGGCTTCAGTTAATAGCTCCTTTCATTGATCCCAGCTTTCTAACAAACAAAAAACGCCA
>JAVQJG010139317.1:0-13774 GCA_036024015.1 Craterocephalus amniculus
TTCACCACAAGTGGGCGCTGTTTCAATGGAAAAGACGGCGATCGGAGAAACAGTGAGGCAGAATCCTCTTTGTATTCGCTCTAAAATTAAGAGTTTCAGAACAATGACAGCCACGGTCTGAAAATTAATAAATGAATGGACATAAACAAAAAATAGAGGAGGCTGTGCTTCCCTTTGCTTCTGGGAGAAAACACCACCACAAATGAGGGATCTAAATTATCAAAATGGTCAATTTAAAAGCAATTATACTGTAAACACTGCATCTCTGACATCTATTACATGATTTAACTTGTTCTTAAAAGCAGGTCATGAAGGAGGAATTTAGATTCAGGTGTTGATGCACCTGTTGCTGGTTCAGGTGTGAAGCAATTTTTTCACAACTGCTTCTTAAAATCCAAAGCAGTTATTAGCAGAAGATTACATATTGTCAAGATTTAATCCAATCAGAGCCGATGTTTAAAAGTTGCCATTTTTTCTAATTTTTCAGATTCAGCTAATCTGTAATGTGGTAGTGATAAAGCAAAGCTCATCAGCAAGTATACATACACGGGCCCAGCCTGTTTGCATTCACATGGACAAAATCTGTGGTCAAACGTGCTCGGACCCAGGCCTGAGCACGCCATGTGAAAAGGCCCTAAGTCTTTATTCATGCCCCTTAACCAAAGAGATAAGAAATAATCCATGACTACAGTGGCTCCACCAGACTAAAGATGGTTGACTACAATGTTGTTATCGGAAGGTGTGGAACAAAAGCATTCCTACAAACTTGAAAAACCTCCTCCCAGACATAGTTTAACAGCGATACTCCATTGAATAGCAGGCTGTCTTTCCTTGATTTAGTAAAAGAAGAAATTTTAAAATAAAACAATAACAAAGCCAAATTACTTTAACAAACGCAACAAGTTTTGTGAACTTGTGATAGTATGACAACAAAATGCCATTTCTTAGTTCATTAAAATTTAATCTCCATCCATGCCTCCTGTCATAAATCAACACCCAGAAGGCAAAAAAAATAAAATATTGATTTCAATTACATAACGGCAAGATATTTTCAGCACCTGGGAAATTATGTTATGTAAATGTGATTTAGTTCACATCAAAAGTACATGACGGTAGGGCTGTCCCGATCCGATACCAGTATCGGGTATCGGTGCTGATACCAACAAAAAACACGGATCGGAAAGTATCGGCCTGCGTTGAGATTTACCGATACTGTTGCCGATACCAGGTGATCAACATTTTCTATCCAGCCCTTTTACCTCATCACCCTGTACAAAATCTCCCTAATTCATTTTCTACAGGGTTTACAGGGTTGTTTTTTCTTATAACAGAAATGTGAAATGTGCCGCGTGTTACACAAAGTCTTTACATTGATTCTAAATTAACTCACTGGTTAATAATTAATGACTCAATTTTTCTCACACCTTCTGTTGTTGACTTTATCAGTTACACCTTTAGGTTTTGAGGTGAGGTTCGACACAATATTTTGCTCATGACAAAATGTAAGTATCGGTATCGGGTATCGGCCGATACTCAACCCTCTGTATCGGTAGTGAAAAAGTGGTATCGGGACAGCCCTACATGACAGGCACGGTAACTTAAGTCTATAAGTTATCTGAGACCATCAATCAAGTCTGCTGACTTCACCGACATTTCGTAGTGGGGAAAACAAGAAACAGACGCTCGTAAAAAAGCAGCGCACCTCCCTGATTCAATTTAGTTATTAAACCCTCTTCTTTAGCAAAGTCTACAGTAAATGAGGACACAGACAGTCATTGCTGCGCCATTATGGAATTTCACGTTGACTAAGCTCTATTTCTAAGCTGTCTTGCAGAAATGGTGAGGACGACATTCGAGCTCTGAACGAAATACAACAGGAGAAAAAATCAAAAGTGTGTGCATCAGATAAACACCCACGTAGCCTAACTCTGCGAGATGCCACCTTTGCTCCATCTCTCGCTCATCTTGTTGCATGTATGCTGAGTTAGGGTCCCCCAGGCCTGTCCTGTTCTAAAAATACCAGCCAAGGAAAGGAGGGCTGCCCCCTCTATCTTGCTGGAGGAGTCCCAGCAGAGGCTCCAAAACAGACCAGGTCTCATGTACACGCAGACTGATTTAGCCTGGTCTCTGCGAAAGTAAAAGCAGCAGCAACCATCTCCGCTCTCCTCATATTACTTCTCAACATCAGAGCAGGAACTATCACTTTCTTCTGTGGTCTTCTGAATAACAGCAGAAAAATCCTCAATTTTGACATGTATTCAGGTTAAAGACTTTGCAAAAAAATAGATTTAAAAAAAACACATCCATTTGATTTGTTCGCGTTAATAAGCTTGCAAATTCAGCTTCCTCTCCGATCCATAATATTAATATTTATCACTGTTTGGCTGTCTGATTTGTTTTACTCATTAAAAGCCATGACAATAGGTTTCAGTCCCCCAGACATTGGCTGTTTTCCTTCCACATTCCTTAAATTACATGTTTTGGCCTTAATGAAACAGGATAGTATGATGGCATGCTTACGAATTGATTATGAGTGGTGTAAACATCACCGATGCCATTCCAATGCAATTTAGCCTTTCATCAGTTTCAGTATTCAAAGACCAAAAGGTTAATCTGATGAGAGGGAAGATGTAAACCCTGTGACTGATCGGTAATCAGAATAAGTTGAATTAGAGCAGAAATTCTTAAATCAGGTAAAATATGGTGATCCATGATGATCAGATTATGATGAACCATGTCTGTGCCAGCTGGCTAATTGTCCACATCAATTTAAGGCTCAGCTGGGAAACAAACATTCATTTATGTAGTTGAATCTAACTCTTGACCTCCTTTCTGAAAGCTTCATGTGGCCAGAATAACCCGACTTAGCTGACAGTTACGCACGAACAGACCCCTACTGTATGTTTTTCAACAATGTCACTGAGGGGCTTGAACAAAATGATCTTTTTAATCAGTTGCCTAATTCAATACTTTAATCCACAAGCTTTCCCAAATCATGTTAAACTTAACTTAAAAACAACTTTTGTTGATTTGTTATTATATTCAAACAAGTGGTAGGAAGAGTTTACCCTTCTAAGAAACGTGCCAAAGCAAGGTATCAATATGAAGCTGCTTGTTATGAAGTCTCCAAAAAAACTGTGAAAAAGCTGAAGCTGATGGGGATCATATGAGATTTTTCATTCAATTTTCTGATGAAGCTGACTGAAACTAACAGAAAAGTCACAATTTCCATGTAGTACTCTCCCACTGCAACGATTTAACAGCATTATCTGTTGATTTCAAGGCACTTAACTTCTAATATCCAACTAATTGTGGGCTTTGAAGGTTTCTGTCTTGATATTAACATTATGGATTTACTTGCAAATATCTCAGCATAACCACTGCGGACACCAAAAGCAGAAGTGATCACTGCTAGGTGTGACCATAGACTGTAAAAAGTGTGACACTTTGAACAAATATGTGCCTAGTCAAGAACCAGCTCTATTATAAGTAGTAGAGTAAAATAAATTGAAAAGCACATCCTTAATTGCTCTTGTGTAAGATTATATATATTTACCAAATTGTTATGATACTCGCTCCTTCTATGAAAGACCAACAAACAAGAAAATAGGCTTATAGATTCATTTCAGAGCAGAAGTTCATTCATCAATAACCAGAAGCTCATTGATAGCATAATGCCTCCAGCACAGACAGATAATTATCTGAGACCAATGCTGGAAAAGCAGGAAATAATTCTAGGTCAGAGTGAATGATAAGGAAGTTGTTTAGATTATTTTACATTACTATGAGCTATGGAGAGCACTGAATGGACACTTCATGCGTTTGTTATGGTCACTTGTTCACAAGAGCAACAGATGGATTCAGACAAATGGCACTAAGTTAAACTATGGCTAGGACTCTCAAATAATATTTCACAGCTAATAAGGCTGCCATATTTAAATAACAGCCATTTGTTCACGTAGAGTAACTAACAATGTAGCTTGCTACACATCGACTTTAGCAGGCTAGCCTGACTGGTTAGCCAACATCTCACTGACACATCACTGAATCTTATCACTTCGAAGAAAGCAATCACTGACAACCTAAAGAGTACATCTCTCTGGTTTCGTATGATTGCGTTGTAATATCAGTACCCATATCCTGGACACGTAAATATGCTTAAAATCAGCTCATAAAGCAGATATGTTTAACAGAAACAGAGTTACACTCGCGCAATGCTACAAAAACTGTTTTACGTTAACGTTGCAGATAGTTAGCTAAGTTTGCCATTAGACTGTCAGTCTATGTAACAGCTTGACACGGGAAAGTATCAGCTTCAAGTCTGTCAATTTAGACGATATGTGCTGCGATAAAGTTTATTTCTGTCCTAAACCCTGTTGACTATGGAGCAGTAGGGATTTCGGAGCTGAATCCCCCCAGGAAAGAACAGTTTACTGCTATTAACACCATAGTAGCGCCTGCACCAACTCAAATAAAGCTTCTGCGCAACATGTTGATTTAGACTCCGTTTTGAGGATTCGGAGTTTTTAAAACGGTTTAAAAGGTGTTGTCAGTGGAGTGGTCATGAATGGCAGGCCGTCTAGATGCGCGCCACGCCGGCTTTTCCACGTCACCCCAGTCCGGGGCTCTCGCGGCCCGTCCTTTCCGTGGCTAACTTAAAATGGCGGTGAATGCTACCTAGCATGCTAGCACCGAAATTCGCTTGAGGGGGAGCGTGAAATCCTTCCAGTCAGGTAGGACTTCACCTCCGCTCGCTGGACTGTGCAACACGCCGACACTTTTCATTGACCTACCTTTAAATCGGAGGTCAGAGGAAGGGTCGAGGTTGAGGATCTGTTCCAACTTGGACATCTTAACTGAGGGGATGTAGTTGGTGTCGGTATCGGGGACTGACAAGTGGAAATCCTGGATCCACTGCCACTCCTGAGTCAAGCGCTGACTGAGCTCTGCGAGCGGAGGAGCATGTGGGTACAAATACTTCTACGCGCGAGAGCTCAACCCTGTATGGCGTCCTCGTGGCTTTGTAACTGATGAGATTATAGTACATTAAACTCGTTATACTTGTGCACTGAAATGTTTGGCAGGAAGAACATCTGATAAAATGTCAAGAGCCCGGTGTAACCCTGCATTAAATGGGAGCTATACCTGGCCTGTTACTGGTTTAAATGGCTCACACTAATGGTCTCAGCCTTTTTGTATCAATATTAAAAATCATCTCCCACTTGGATGAAAATATTAATAAAGATCAAGTCATAATTATGCCCTTTTATAAATCCTGATCTTCAGATTTTACCTTAGTTGTGACTTTTCTTCTAGCTTATTCAAAATTATTCCATTCAGTTATACTAATTGAATTAAAATGTATGCAATGACAAATTATTTGTTTTGTTTAGGGTTTTTTTTTTGTAATTTTTGGTAATTTAAAAAACGTATTGAAATGCAAATCACTTTCCTTTAAGTATGATTTTAATAACAGTGTGAATCAAATTGTTTGGAAAATGAAGATCCATCATTGGACATTTTAAATTATTTATTTAGTGGAAAACATTCAGCAGCATCTATTTAATTGCTCATTTTTCCTGAGTTTCATGAATGTTCTGTGAAAACTTCCAACCAAATCCAGTGAAAAATGAGCAATTAGAGGCTTAGCAAGAGTGAAAAAGAAAGATAAGACTAGGACTAAATGGGGAAAAAATGACAATACGTGTATTTGTAGTCAAGATATTGGATGATGGAAAGCCTCAGGAAGTTGATGTAAAGATAACCTTACTTTTCTGGTACTTTCTTTTTAAATAAAAAGAGGAAAATCTATTACATGACCTGGGAGGGTGAAGCGAGATGTCTTAGAATGACCCTAAAGTTTCTATAAACAGAAGCTCTCCGTGAGAAAAAACTCTACGAACAAACTGAGACAACCAAAATCAACTTAAATAGTTTTCCAAAGTGTGATCTCTCAAGAGACTAAAGCCATAAACATATACATGAATCCCTTAAGGTTACTTTGGATGAAGTGAACAAAGCAAGGTGTGTTGGTGTAAACATCCAGTCATCCAGGTCAGACAGTCCTGAGCGCCTGAATAACAGCAATCTATTAAACTGGGAAAATGATCTGTGAACCGAGGAACTGATCTCAGGAAACCCCTTAACCCTTCTCTCAGTGTGGCTTCTCAACCATTCAAACTTTAGATCTTGTGGCCAAAAACATGTTTGTTCAGGCAGGTAATCAACTAACAGGTAATAATGACTCAAACAACCCACATAGTGGTCACATGACTCAGTGACATACTGATATGAACAAAAAAAAAGCCCTTTCATTGAGAGCTGAGACATTTAAGAACCTTATTCAAGCTCTGAGAGGAAAAAAAAGGCGTATTTACAGACTAGCATAAACTGCACTCACCAGCCACATTATTAGACACACCTGTTCCATTATTTGTTTACAGAAATACCTAATCAGCCAATCACAGGGCATTTAGGCATGGTCAAGGTGACTTTCAAATTGATCAACAATATGAGGAATAAAGCGATTTTAAGCGATTTTGAATGTGGCACGGTTGTAGAGACTGCTGCAAATGTTTCAGAACCGGGATTTTCCCAAATACCATCTTTAGGGTTTACAGAGAGTGGTCCAAAAAAGAAAATATTCAGTTTGGACAAAGGTGTTTTGTTGATGGTGATGGGGAGGCAGCAGTGACTCAAATACCCACTCATAAACAAGGTATGCAGAAAAACATCTTAACAAACCTTTAAGCAGATGGTTTCAGTAGTAGGTGACCACACCGGGTGCCATTACTTTCAGCTAAAAGCAAGAAACTGAGGCTGAAGTTTGGTAAAACTGGTCTAAAAGATCTGTTTTAGCTGCATCACTCAGATTGTGGGTACAGAATTTGGTGAAAACTTTCACACTGTACAGTTTCAGCACCTTACTACCAGTTGAATGTCCTTTCAACACCACAGCCTACCTGGGTGTTGTTGCTGGCCACGTCCCTCCCTTAATGCCGCAGTGCCGTCTCCGACAGCTTCTTCCAGCAGAATAATGCACCATTGTCAGGAAACTCAAATCATCTCAAACTGATTTCTTAAATATGACAATGAGTTCATTGTTCTCCAATGGCCTCCACAGATGGCAGATCAGAAGGTAAAAGTGGGTCCAACCCAGTTCTAGGAAGATGTAGCAAATAAAGTGACCAGTGAATGTACATTGTGTTTACCAGCGTCATGTCAGAAATGAGACTGGACTGTAATCCTCATAGAAATGTCTTCAATTAACTCAAAACAACCTTTCTATCCTCAGAAGTAAAGACAAACTCGACACATAATGGCACGATTACTACTTTATTACAATGGTTACTATACAGAACTCAATCTGCTCTACAGAGAAGCAGGACATGCATATTCAGTGCTGGCTGCAAAGAAATGGCACTTTAAGTTGAATGTATGTACAGCTAGAATGTAAATTTCAGCAATTAATCCATTATTCTAGTGCCACTCGCTTTTCAGCCACGTTACATAACTTTATGTTTTTATTTTTAGGAAAACAAAGGCACTCGTGGCAGTGGACAGAACACTTGTTGGGAAGCTCATCTCATGTAGGAGGTAGTATCATACCAAACTGCACAGGGGGGGAAAATCTGCTTCTTCTGAAGTTTTAACATCCATCTCACCAAGGTGCGATTAACCTAACTTTTATCATCCGTTTTTAAAGGTATTCCTGTCATAGTTTAGTGAAAGATTGTAGTCACAAGTCAGACATTTACTCCAAATAGAATCAGATGAGTGTTGGAATTCCTGGATTTAAAGGTCCCATTTAATCTTACTTCAAAAGCTGTGCATTTTGTTTTTGACTAAGGACACAAAATTGGCAGATTTTCAAATGAAGTTTGGTGTGATTTGTCCAGTCAGACATCATCATACACAGGCACATACTGTATTACAAACTATAAAACATTTCATTGTAACATGACACATGATGGTAAAAACGGGAGTTTTCAAGTTGAGCCTAACTAAAGACTTGTATTTTTTATTCAAACATAATTTCAGTCTTTCATCAAATATTGATTTCTGAGTAACTGTATTGAATATATTCAAAAGTGCTGTTATAGATTTCTCAAGTGGTCAAATCCAAGAGTACTACTGTCACGGAAACAGCAGCTATACATCATCTTATTTTAAATGTGGGGTGAAAATATCCTCATCAAATGGCTTTTTATAACTTTTCTGAAAGGCAAAAAGTTTGAGTCCTATTCCAATAGTTTTTAAGTGTATACAATATAACATATTTTAGACATTGGCATGTTTTCATGAAAATAAAAGTTATTTATTCGCGTATTAACATTAGAAATGTAGCCCTTTTTTCTGTTAAAATACAAGCAAAAGCATATGTTCGGCAGTTCTTTCAGCCATTCCCTGTAGTAAAATCTCAAACCATACGTATCAGCATGTAGAAAACAGTTCGAACAAATCACAATGTAAACAATTCTAGTATTGGTCACAGTGCTTCAGCTCGGCGTGTCGTACTGTAAAAATGAATTTGAGCAGTCTGTTCTGCAGCGTTACAGTTAAACTGGTACAGCAAATGTGCATGAAACATATGGTGAGAAGGAAAATGAAGCCGCTGTGTTTCGACTGAATGTTAGTCTCGACAGTTTGCAACCTGTTGCTTTAATGCCTAATAATACTTTGGGGTCATTTATATATATATGTAGGAAAAGGTTGCACAAGTGGATAAATGGAGAGTTGTTAAATATTAAAAATAAAAATTTAGTGTCAATGTGTGCCATTTAACAGCTACAATGAAATTTTGCAGCACGTGACATGAGAAAAAAAAAGAAAGAAAACACCAATACCTGGATTTATGAAGCACACCAGCTTAGATTGAATGCTCTTAGTTTGTGCATAATTTTGCAATATGTAAACTGCAACAAAATTGCCCGTTTAGCTGCGTATATCACCATGCCAATAAACCCTACTGTAGCTATACCATTAGACCACTAGAGGGGGACAAACCAAATGCTTTTTGGGAGCTGAAACTACTGTATGTACCTACATGTAACACTGTTGGCAGGTTTTTCCTCTTTCTGTCCACTCATTTGTCTCTCCAGGGGAAAGATGCTGTGTGCGTTGTGGAATATGTGCGGTGCTGGCAGGGCTTCGGTACTAGAGGAAATCGTCTTATCACTCTCCTGGTACTAGCAGCACCTTCTGGCAGATGGGGCAGGCTGCCGGGTGAGTTTAAAGGACTCGTTGCTGTCCACTTCCGGGTTTTCCAAGGGTGGAATCTGTTTGCCTGAAATAAAAGGAATGAGGATCACTGTGTTTCATCAATAATACTGTGTTAAACCTGGCAAAGGGAAAGTTTTAGTCACTCGCAGCATTAAGGAGGCAGGGAGTCTGTCATACATCATGTATAATCTTATTTTTGGAAATTGCCTGTTACTGGTTAATAAAGTCTGGACCTCATAATGTCTACAGTCCACAGTAGAATTATTCTTCTCTAGATCTGCATCAGTAGTAGCTCTGTTGTCTCACAAGAAATCTGGGTTCAAACCTGCTGGTCTGATGAGCCCTTGCTGTGTGATCAAATTTCATTACCTTGCGCAATAGATTAAAAAAAACTTTGACTACAAAAGAATCCATCTTGTCAAGTTCTAAATCCCTCTAATTAATGCTTGGATTTTTTTTTCTCACTTAACAGGCATTGAATCACCTGCAGAAATCTTTGTTGCAAGTCTTCTTTAGACATAGGATACACAACACTTTTTTTCTTTAAACTAGCATGTAATGTCACTGCAGGAATTTATATTAGCATGACAAGTCAGATGATATGAATAGTTTCATCAGTTCAAAATATCTCTTTTCTCCTTTTTAAAGCTTGTTGAACTGTCTGCATCATGACTAGAAATCAGATTAAAGCACAGCAGAGAACATTGGGCAGTTTATTAGGTACTGATAATGAAAAGTATGAGCTAGGAAAGCCCACAGCGCTGTTATATCCCACTGTGCCAAGCTTCAATTGATACATGAATGTGGGCCAGTCAGACCCTGTAAGACTGCTGTCATTTTAACAAAAAAGTGGCCAGTGTACCTAAACCTGAACCTAAAATCATATTTCTGTTCCTCTTTGAGACTTCAGGTCACAAATCTGCACAGGCCAAGGGGAAGGTTAGTGGTCTTCAAACTTTTTGTAGCCGTTATAGGACTGTACAGCCAGTTTACAGCCAGGTTAAAACCAAGTCTTTTTGACATATTTGGCTAAGCAGCAACAAAATGTATGACTTTATGGTCAGTATATATTCATCAGAATGCTTCTGCATTGTTATTTAACCACAGCAGAAATGGGATATTTTGTTTCATCCTGCTGTTTATAAACAGGCAAACAGAGAGAAGCCTGTAAAATAACTGCAGTCATCTTAAATAAACTGCAATCAGACAGTTCAGTAATCGTCTAACAGGACTACTGAAATGTTCCCTTCCTCCCAGATCAAAAGTGTCGTGTTGACATCTAGTGGAAAAATTGCAGACTGCAACCCTTCACTTGACTCTTTATTCTGTGTATTTATAATATAAATAAACAGAGAAGGTCCTAATTAGATGGAGTTACTGGTTTGTCAAGATAGTGTAACCTGAACTGTAGATATAAAAGATTATTCTACAACAGCATCATTTTTCCTATTTCATGCCATTCTACACGTATCCGGTCATAGATATGGGTATTATGTTGCATCCCTCAGTGTTACATAGTGGATATACTGACACACATTCCACAGTTGCAACACAAAAGGCATGAAACCTACTGATTTTCTGAAAAAGCTCCTCCACATTGACAGCATTTCTGGCACTGGTCTCTATGAAAATAGCTGCGATTGATTCTGCAAACTCCTTTGCTTCCTTCATAGGAACTTCCCTGTCAAAGACAAGAAGAGGAAAAAAGAAACATATTAAGGTGGAAAAGCAAACTTTTTTACCCTGTAAAATTTTGTCAATTCCATTTCCAAAGGAACTGCTGTTGGCAAACAGTAAATTGGCACATGAGGCGAGAAGAGTAAGAAGAAAATCAACCCACCTGATGTCTCCCAAGTCATTCTTGTTTCCTGCTATTGCTACAACAATGTCATCTGGACCATGTTCCTTCAGCTCCTTCACCCACTTCTTCAGTGTCTGAAAAGAGTCCTGGACAACAGGAACATTTTTGGTCAATTCTGGGATAGGTCCTTTCTGAGAACATGCTCTGCATTTTTTTAAACTTATGTCACACAGTTGGAGCATCAGTGTTTTTAGAACAAGTTTCCATAAGGTAAGCAGGAAAGAATGATATTTGTAGGTCAGTGAAGCGCAGCATCCGAGCATGATGGAAAAGAAACTCAGTTCTACATCAGACTCACAGTGTGAAACCAGCTTTTTTATACACATTCATTCAAGACAGCAGTTATTCAAATTTTCCATGTGGTCCGGGGGGTTTGTGTGTGTGTGTGTGTGAGACCACTCACCATGTCGCCACCTCAATACCACCAAATCACTTACCAGTTTAGTTATGTCATAGACAATGACAGCAGCAGCTGATCCTCTGTAGTACATCGGAGCTAATGAGTGAAACTAGAAGAAATTAAGAGCACATTTATACCAGTTAGATCAATCAATCCAATTCTTGTAATCAAAGAGCTTTAGAGAAATATTTTCATTTAAATAGTTATGAAGACAGATGCTGTTTGCTTCATTTGGATTAGTCAAGTTTGTCAATTCATTCTAAAACTACAAGTCCTCAGTAGAAAATGTTTATCCCTAAAACATTACAACACGTATTCACTCAGTATGAGGGGCTGTTCCAGTGGTGCAAAGGATGCGTTGACAGAAAATCTTTTAGAGCTTGATATTAAATTAATACATTGGGATCAACTATATTGAACATAAATTAATTGTATGCAATGTAATTCAAAATATAACACCACATCAGCTCAGCCTGGAGATCAGTGAATGCATCAGCCTAGCAACAAGTATCAACAGATTCCAGTACACAAGGCCAAATGTGGTTTGAGAGGACGGTAATTATGTAGGAGCTGGTCCACTAAAAACAACTAAAGATTATTCTTAAAAATTAAAGTATTTTAAGTTGATGTGTTCGTTGGCCACAAAAGAAATGTGTTACACCTAAATAAAAATGATAAGATTTTAGTTAAAATTTTTTTTAAAAGAATTTAAATATGTCCCAGCTTGTGTCTTACCATCATTATTATTCAGAAACATCAGCAGCAAATATCTATAAATAGTCAAGATCCCTTCTTTGACACTTCAGCTGTGTTAATGGCAGCATGTGCAATAAAGGAAACTCCTAAAGGCGAGACCTTGATGTTCAGTGTTACTAATGGTCAGATGTTTGTCAGCACTCATAATTATGTTATATTTTGATTCAATTACAAAATATAAAACACACATTTTTACTATAAAAGTAAAACTTGTCAGGAACGATCTTTGCAGCACAGCATAAGTCAGAGTGAGTCACAATGTTCGCATATATTTAAAAGGAGAACAGATTACACAGTCTAGTGTCTTAACACAAGCAATGTACTGTTACAGTGGTCTCAAGTGATTGTTTTCACACAAAAGGAGGAAATGCTTGCACTCGTTTTTTCCATGCAGTAAGCAAATCTGACAACCTTTAGCCACCCCCATCTGATGAATCATAATGTCTCATGCACCTTTAAAAAAAAAAAACAACATTTTTTTTATTTTTCATTTTATTCATTATCTCCTGGTTTCATTCTAACCACAACACATACAACAGTGGCCTCTGCAAACCAAATCTACCTTCACCTTGTAAGAGTCCTGAAATAACAAATACTAGGCTTAAGCCAATCAGTATGGTCCAAGAGGAGTATAATGAAGAAGACCAGATACAGCCTAAATTTTGGGCATTTTTTGGATAGAATACCACATTTTCCTCAGTTCATTCATCCATGATTGGTGTTCTTCACATTTTCAGTCTTAACGTGGAATCTCAATCATGGATCAGGGTCAATAAGTGACTTTGACACATGAGAAAATACCTACTGGACCAACTTCAGAAGATGTGCATCAAGGTGATATGATGTCACGCAGCTGATACCTCACAATCAAGCTTGTTCACAGTATTATTAGATAAATTTGTTCTGTGTAACAAGTGCTTGTTTGTGTGGTAGATATGGATACAGCTCGTGAAGCATTTAGAAGAGTATAAACATCACTATCACAGTCGGTTTGGTTGGATTTTAAGAGCATTGGTTTGCAAGGAGGTCAAATCTTCAAATCTCCTTAAAAGACGCATTCCTATTATGTTTGCACTCAGGATATATTTGCTCCCAGAGTAAACACTGAAAAGGGAAAAAGGCTATTCAGATATGCTGCTTCTCTTGGATGGAATCAGATTCAAAACTGCTTTACAGTTTTTCCTTTGTTTTTTTAGAACAAATACAGCTGACTTGTGACATTTACGGTTTAGGTCTAGTTTTAAGTCCATCTCTTGGCCCCACAACCTATTTTGAGGAGGTAACATGCCTCATGCTCTTGTAAAAGATCAGATTTCTTCAACAAAGGATTTTGGGGATATCCTGATGGTTTCAAAACAATACTTTGAAGAAAAAAAATGGCACTTTACTCATGCACAATAGAGAGGTAGGACCAAGAATACCTCATTTCCACCAACGAGGAGCTGGTGCTGGTGCCAGAGCCAGTGCTTAGTTGGTTCAACTCTGGTGCTTCCGAAGAACCGGTTTTGTTTTCCACCAAAAAGAGCCGGCCGGTG
>JAVQJG010139321.1:0-10751 GCA_036024015.1 Craterocephalus amniculus
TCCGTGAAGACAAAATACAGTGCCAGCTCTCAAAAGCCTTTTTTTTTTCATTAACGCCATTGGGACAGCAGCAGAAAACATGAAAGAGTTTTGGTACTTTTATGTGACAACCTTAGCAGCTCTCAAAACTCTTTTATCACATGAAACATCCCCAACAAACACGTTACATTTAGAAAGAGGTCGTCTCACTGAAGGGCTTTTTTCTTTTCTTTTTTTTATTTGCCTGCTGTATTTGGTTCATGTAACCACTACAGGGGGCTTTAGATCGGTCTGAACTAAGTTTGTATATGTTTTTTTCTTTTGTTTTGTTTTTGTTTTTGACACAACAAATGGATACTGATTACACAATATCCCAGCATGATAGTGACCACAACTGCATGTGCCTATTTGATTCATTATACAGTGCATGGCTTCCGTCCTCTGATCTAATTCAAGACTCTTGAGCACTACTCGATAACCTTACTCCAAATTTTAATATATGTCCAATATGACTTGTGTTAGTTTCCAGCCCTAGGAGAAACTTTTGCCTGTATGTATTGAATAAATCATTTTGAAATGAACAAAAGAAGCTCCAGATTTTCTGTGAGCTAGTTTCTTCTCTGTATTTATGCGGCATGCCATAAATTGTGTATAAATGTGTTATTATTTATTTTGTCATTGGATTATTTCATTTCTATACTTCAGAAACTGATATTTTTGAACTATATAACTATAATGAAAACATTTTATATAAAAGTTTAAGTGGAAAAACCAAAATAGTACAGCCCCTGAAGGTTTCATGCAAGTTATGTTTTGCATTTCAAAAACAAGAATTCTATGCTTAATAAATGAATACAATTTATATTTTTTTTGTTTTTTGGGAATTCAGAATCCAAATGTTTTCCACAACACTAACATAAAATGACAACTGTGACCCCTTGCAAAACCATAGACTTCAGCTGTAACAATTTTTGCAAATATTTTGCACAGTTATAACCCCCTCCCCCCACCATTAAATGTATTTGCAAAGCAAAAAATATCAATTTACTGAATGCATGAGCACATACAATGTTTGTGCATGTTTCCAGCTTGTCAAACGAGTGATTTTCAGTTTGTGTGTGAGATTTTAGGAATACATCTTTATTTTATTTATTTTCTTGCCTCCAGACATGTCAGTAGCAGTTTGCAGACGACAACAGCATGTCAGTACATTTTGCAACCTAAAACACTGTGCTCTCTGACAAGCTCCTTGGGGGGGATCTCAGAGGCACAGGGTCTTCTGAGCAGAACCACATTAGAGACTTCCATAATTTGAAATATGGCTTTCTTTCTTTTAAAACTCATGTTAAAAAAGGAGTAAATAACATTTTTTTTAACCTTTCACCGTATCACCAGTCAAGCCTTTAGGATCCTGCAGTAGGTGGAGTCTTCTCCTTCTGCCTCTTTGATGTACTCTCCTGTTTGCCTGGTCCTCAGCTCCTCCCCCCTGCACTACTCCCCTGCACTCCCTCAACCCAACCTACAATCCCACTCATGCACACTGCGGCCTCTCTTTCTCTTGAGTACCGCAAGGAGTAACCTATCAAGCCTTTGCTGAAGGATGTTATAAATGAAAATTTTTCCCAACGTTCCATCCACTTTGCTAACTGGAATCAGTGATATGTGTTCCCCCTGGTACAGTGTATTTCAGACCCCTCATTCATAGTTGTTCTTGACTCGTCTGTAGGCATTTGAGCTATTAAAGATAAGCAGAGTGGGAACAGAACCACCCCAGTGGTGTGTTAGTGTGTCTGTTAGTGGTGACATTTGTCCTTGTATTTGTGTGCATTGTTGTTCAAGACGCATAGTGCAACCTTAAAAGCTGCCATTAGTTTTACATGAAAATATGTCCCCTTTTTTTTTGGATCACTTTTACAACTACAGCGGTACTTGTGAAGATGTTTGATTTCTAAATTAAATACCACTTGACATTGACAATGACATTGAATCTTGGCAAAGGTGTATCTGCCATCCTACTGATAAAGTAGATGTATTGATGTTCTGTTTGTTATAATATCACTAGACCTTATAGGCCTAATGTTTAGACTTAATTCAAACCAAGTTTTTCTTGCTGTGATAATGGAACACAAATCATTGGTTCAGTTCCAAAGAGTGATAAAGGAATCTATAAATTTTGCATTTACAAGATCCTGCAACGAAGGCGTTGTAAGTTACTCTTTCTGGGCACCGCAGGTTCAAGCAGCACAGACGTTAAGGAAAACCGAAACCTGGACAACGTGTCTTGCAAAGACGGGGTGGGAGTCGCTGATCAGCTCCCCAATGGAAGTGGCAGTCGAAAGCGTCCTTTAGAGGAGGGTAACAATGGCCATACACATTCCAAGTTCCGGGCCAAGAAACGCAAGAAAACGCCGGGGCCGGTCCTGCCCAAGAATGCCCTGATGCAACTGAATGAAATCAAACCAGGTCTACAGTACAAACTGCTGTCTCAGACAGGGCCTGTCCATGCGCCAGTTTTTGTCATGACTGTGGAGGTAAATGGACAGATGTTTGAGGGCATGGGCCCAACAAAGAAGAAGGCCAAACTGAATGCAGCTGAGAAAGCACTGCGTTCCTTTGTCCAGTTCCCCAATGCATCTGAGGCTCACCTGGCCATGGGCCGAACGCTGACGGTGAATACAGACTTTACATCTGATCAAGCCGACTTTCCAGACATGCTCTTCAATGGCTTTGAGACACCAGCTGCTCCTGAAGAATCTTTCTTTCTAGGCTCCAATGGTACAAACTCATTAGGAGAGTACCCTCTACCCACACCACCTGGCAGCAACCTTGTCCAGGCCCCGCTGCCCCCTCCATCTGCATTCAGCTCACCTTCCACTGGCAAAAACCCGGTCATGATCCTCAACGAGCTCAGGCCAGGCCTCAAATACGACTTTGTGTCAGAGAGCGGTGAAAGTCATGCCAAGAATTTTGTGATGTCAGTAACAGTGGACTCACAGACGTTTGAAGGCTCAGGGCGCAACAAGAAGCTGGCGAAAGCTCGGGCAGCGCAAGCCGCCCTGTCTGCCCTGTTCAACATGCAGCTAGACCAGACGCCATCAAGGCAACCTATACCAAGAGAGGGGTTGCAGCTTCACCTACCCCAGGTAAGATCTTTTTTTTATTTTGTAATGTTTTGTATGTTATAATAACCAAATAAATTATTCATCTTGTGATCTTCACCTTGTATCAGGAAGGTTAAGTTGGACCATCCTATTCAACCCACCGACAAGTCATTCATCATTTTAACTTACCTTAGCTTACCCTGTTCGCCCCAAGCTAGTTGAACAAGATGTTGCCAATTTTGGATCCACTAACTAATCGTTGAAAAGTGGCTATGTGGACACAACAGACTGAATCCCCTGATTATTGTCATTCACATAATCAATATCCAAGTCTGACTTCTGTGTAGCTTAATGCACCTTTTCGTCACATGTCCAAGTGGTTATGTTACATTACAAGAAAAAAGGAGGATTTCTGAATTGGACCTGAAGAGGCAAGCCTTCAATCTCAGAGAAAGGTAGATGGCCCATATGTTCCATGTTGTATATTTGGAAGAACCCGGTCCTATCAGTCATGACTACCCTACCCTTTGTTGGGTGAGGCCTTAGCAACTAGCACGAACAAGATAGAGAAGCAGGTCAGTGTGTTTTCTTCTTAAGTTATAATGCCTTACCCAAAAGTGTGACTTAAATGTATTCATTTTATTTGGATGCTTGCAGTGTCATCAGAAATGCCAAAGTAGAAGGGTATTCAGCCTTCATCTTTCAGATTTGACCCATAACCAGCTGAGTTTTGACACTAAACTAATTATTTAGTGTGACCTTGTTTCAACCGTGCAAGTGCAAGTATACATGCCGGCAAATATATTTGTTTTTTCCACTGAAGGCAAGCCTCCCTGTCTACATTTTTCTATGATTCTTTACATTGGCAGCCAGTAATTCCACTAGAGGGCACTTTAGAGTTCACCTTCCTTTCCACTGTTCCAGACAATACTAAACAGCAGTGTAGGAGACCAAGATAAAATAAATTAGCACAGTTGAAAGCTGTGGTCTGTGTTGTTATCAAACACACAGAACCTACTATTTTTTTGTCAGTTTCTTGCACTGGTTGCATGGCAGCTATGTTGCGCACTACTGTCCCCATGGTTTCCAATGGTACTGCTCAGTTTGCTATGTCTACGCCAAGGTATGCATCTGAAAGTTTTCTGAAAACTGACCAAAATATGCATGTAATGATGCAGAAGGTGACAGAGGACTCTGTCGGGATGCATAAGCATATTTATTGTAGATCACTAATGAGGCGCAAGGCGATGGGGCACATTGCTTCCAGGACACATAACCAGGACTTCAATGAGTCCTGATGGACTTGCATGGCTAAAGCATAAGAGAGCAGTCTAACAAAACTGACTGCCGCCTTCATAACATAATATCCAAAATGCTACTAATCTCACCCAAAGAAAGCAATAATCATTGGCACAGTTTGACCTCCCAAGTAAGGACCATCCCAGTAAGCCTGGGGAAAGCAAAGCAGAGTGGCATCTTCCCTACTCATAGGGATTTTTTCTCACCCATTGTTGAATTTCATGCAAAAACAAATGTTTTAGCCACAAACCATATCACAAATACTGACACTATTCTGGGAGACACTGAGTATTAAAACTAAGATTTTCTCTCTGTCCTTCTGTTTACAATTCATGCCACTAGGGAAAATGCCTTGAGCTCAGACTCTGCATTTCTATGCTGTATCGGCTGCTATCCTGTAAAAATATCTGTATCTATAGTACGGAAGTTGCAGAGCTAGCAGCCCTGCTCATTACTTTATTGCTGTTAGTTTTTGCCAATATGAGCTAGCTTAAGGTGGGTTTATACTCGCACGTTGGCTCTTTGCGGTGGGACCCACGGAGGCTACGCAGACCCTCTGTGTGTTTATACTCCTGCGTAGGGAAATGCGCCGGGTTGTGGTTTCTTTTCATGCTCTACAGGCAGCGGCAGGCTGGTATCCGCCCATAAACTCTGCCACGCTTCAACAGTGCTTCAATATACAAATTTACAATCTATTGATTACATGCATTGATCAGTCTTTAAGAGCAGCTGTTAGATGAGCTGCACAGTACACGCAATAATTTTCCACGCAAGTCATTGGTGTCTCGGTGGATTTTGTGCCACAAATCACCAACCCAGCTGCAGGATCAGTGAAGTAAACTGTTGTCGGATCATGAAAAGTGCAGATTTATTTCACTTTTACCCGCAGTTTAAAAGGTTGTCAGATATCTGGAAACTAGTATCACAATCTGACCAATCACAAGTGAGTACTTCCGCGTCTCTGCGTCCGCGTCCAGTCAGGTCTGGAAGAGGTGCGCGTCGAGCCTCTGCGGACCTACGCAGAGACGGCGCGTGAGTATAAACCAGCCTATAGTCCGATTTTAGTCTGAGAAGTCTTTGAGGAAAAGTTAAGAGGCTTGACTGTGGGTGGACCTCATTAGCATTCACAATGAGTCCACACACACACAAACAGAATGAGGAATGACTTGAAAAAGTCATACTCTTTATATCATTGAGGTAATAAGAGGACTTGACTGCATTTATAATTATACAAATTTTTGTCAAACAGATTAGGTGATGGGGAAACAGAGTTGTGTTCAAACTTATATATTCCATTGAAGTCAGTGAATCAGGACATTAAAGGAAAGTATACCTTTGGGTTACAGAGCACCTGACTCCAGACTTCTACACCTTCTTAAACTCTGCTGTTCTGTTAGGTTATCATTAAAATCTCATTCACGTCAGGTTAGCAGGGACCAAAGGCTGGTTGTTGCCTTGAGCTGCCATGTTAGAGAAGACTGCCAGTGTGTGAAGAGAGATAACACAGCCAAGCAAAGCTAATCAGCTCGACACGCTGTCAACAGTCCCATCCCCACAAAGCCTTTTCTTCTTTCTTTGCTCCCTCTCTCCTCTAGTCAACTGATTTATTCAACAAGCAGCCAATTTTAACGATAGTATCCCTACTAATTACTCTGTTAATTCTGTTGCTTGATATTTAATTTCTACAGCCTGTTTCCATCTGGCAAGGCACTAATGGGGGACAAATGGGTCCAGTGCTTTTGCAGAAAACTTAATTTTAGATTTTCATTCACAGTTTGAGTTGTTTTCATTGATGAACAAACTAAGAATATGGAATTTATTGTTAAAATGGGAAAATTTTCCGCATTTTAGATGATTGCGTTTTTTTAATCGTTAAAGAAAGCCGTGAGCTGTTCTGGCATGTGTGATCCGGCTTTGAGTAGGTGACTCCAAAGTAGCAAAGAGGTAATATCAGACTAATCTCTATCATTTGTGATCATCCAGCCATCATCTCTCTTCTCTGTAGTCTTAATTTTCCATCACATTAGCAGTGGTTAAAGAGCCATCCCGGCGATCCGAGTGTCCTGCAGCAAAAGAAGTGTGAAGTTCATTTTAGGTTCACCCTCTGCTCACTTTTTCCTGGAAATTTAGACTCAGTGGAACGTAGACAAGCACTTTGCTCATATCTGATTCTCAGGTTTGCTGTGATTCTCTGTCAGGAAGGGGACACTGGATTAAAACCATCATGCCAAACTCTGACAGCACTGCTTAAAAGATGTTTATGTTTACCTCAGGGGGGTCAACCCAGTTTTGCTTGTTGCCGTTTCAACGCTTTGACTCTTGTGTAAAGCTGGATGTGAACAGTGTGACAGATACATAGTGCACCGGGGGAGGATAACATCAGATGTGCTTTGTAAGCTGACATATCTGAGACAAGCTTGTGTTTGTGTGGCATGCTTGTCGGGTTGTGTGTGTGTGTCCGTGTGTGTGTGTGTGTGTGTGTTTGTTCTTACAGGTTCTGGCTGATGCCGTCTCTCGTCTGGTGGTGGATAAGTTCAGTGAGCTGACAGACAACTTTACCTCCCCCCATGCACGACGGAAAGTCCTAGCGGGAGTCGTCATGACAACAGGTAACACTGGAGGAGGAGACAGTAGATGCTTTAATGCCTCCAAAATTGACACAATTGTGCCAAGTATCATCCAACAGATGCTGGGTAAAAGCTTGAGTGTCGGTGCGCTCGGTGGTTTTTTGCAAATGCAACAACATTCAAAGGTTAAGAGCAGGAGTTGTGTTCAGCCTTGTGTATTTCATTAAAGTCTGAGCGAAGCAGAAATAAATCTTCATTCTTAGTCTTTCACATCTCAGATAAATGCCTCTGAAAAAAAGAGAAGTCATAGAATAAATCAAATTATGTCTTAAAATCACAGAGAATAGCGGTTGATGTGTCTGTACAAAATCATATTAATAGATCTCAGATCAGCTCTAATCAAACACAGCAAACCGCTTTGATGTGACTTCCCTAATTTACACTTCCGATATTAATGTTTTAGTCAACTAAGTTACCAGAATCGTTACATTTTAAAGCTTAAATCCTATTACCAACCTACGCCAGTGCACCATCAGCCACCATGTTGGAGCAAAAGCCTCAGTCCAGCAGTGTATCCATTAATCTCATTAATCTCTGACTGTCTCTACTATAAGAATGTAAAACTAGCAGGTGAATAATGAAGTGGGAGTTGACAGTGATCCTGAACTCATTATTACTGCAGCTCTGGACAATATCAATTCACTGGGCGCTCTCTGAGTATCGTTACTTTGAGTCAGTATGAAGGCTTCGGACCTCCGCAATGCGCTGCTGGGTGTGCTGGTGTGTTGACAAGTCTGGTGTGATGCCCTATTTTATCTTTACTCTTCACAAAATGTATGGAATTTTTCTTGTACTGTCATTGTCCTGCACATTCTTGCTTTCAGTGTAAATACATTTCCACGATGAAGGCAGGGTGGTTAACTAACTAGTTGCTAGTTGAGACTAATTGGTTCAGTTGGAGGTTGTTACTTACAGTCCAGTGTTTGAGGTGGGATTGCTTTTGCTGCTGATATAGACATAATCTCCTCATCATGGATTTGTGATTTTAGTGCTGTACTAAAAATCTTGAACAGAAAACCAATGAACAACTATGCAATTTAGTCAAATCATGCAGATTTGCCTCATTTGGACTTTACGTTTAATTCTTATTTAATAGTATATTTGCAAGACACTCATTTTGATAAATTAACATACATTAGAAGTGTTTGCAAGAGTGAAAATTTAGATCAAATAAGCAACTTAAGTGTCAACATTTTGAATTTGCTTTACTTTCACTGACTTTACTGCAACATACACTACAGCTGAATAACAAAATAGGTTCATAACTAATTTTATTTTGTGAATATTTGAATGAATGACTAATGTATTTGTAATAATTAATAATTAGAATTTTTATATTTCAAATTTAGAATGCTAATAATTATTCTGGATGATGTATTATTTGATGATGATAATTGATAAAAAATTATTTATTAGTACATTAGTATTTTATGTTATTGATTGAATTATTAAAGCAGTACGTGTACATAATGAAATGTACATATTTACATGAAATAAGCTAAACCGCTTTGCAAAGAATAGATTTGAAAAACAATTGAATTACAAATCAGATTCATATTTCCATTTGGAAATACAATATCATTAGAAGAGATATATAATGTCGTTTTTTTCAGAAGTTGGCATAAATTTCTGTGAATCATTCAGAATACCACAGTGTCAGAACAGCCTCCATTTCCACCATGTCTTTCCAGCTCTGGTAATTAAAGCTGGTTTTAGATGGTGGAATCGGTTTTACTGCAAGTTTGATTATGCAACGGCAGGTTCCTGTGCTGAATACTTGTGCCGCATTCAATAACTAAGGGGAAATCTGAATGGTCAGATTCCTCCCAAGAAGTAATTCTTCTAAGTTGGTGTTTAATACATGATCAAATGTACTCGTAGAGCATTATAGGCTTGTTTCTTTCTTCTTTGTTTAGTAAACTACCGTATCCATTTGCTTGTAAGAATTTTACTGCCCATAGCAAAGGAAAGTAATTTCTACTTCTTAGTTCCAATGTTAAATAAATGCAGCATAGTTTAAAGTCGAAGCTGTGTGGAGATAAAGATGAGGGTGCTGGATATGAAAACATCCTCTCCGAATCTAAACATCTCACTGAATGAAGATTTCCAACCATCAGGAGCGCCAAAGAAAGTGAGAGGAATCTGTTATGTGGCTGTTTTAATGTTGGAAGTGATGCCTCCAAATAAACCAGCAGCCAAGCACCAGTCCTTTCACAGACAGCAGTTCATATGCACACTAACCAATAAACCAGTGAGTGAGTGTGTGCGAACTTTTTGACTAGCAGCTCAGGTACGTAAACCTGTATGTATCTTAATAGGGCTCCTTGGCGCCGGCTGTCGCTGCCTGTAGCAGAAGCACACAGTTGAAGTCACGTGTTCGGTTCGTACTCTAAGTCTGGATGTATTGAACTAATATTTGCTCTCATCCTTCCACCAGGGACAGATGTGAAGGAAGCACAGGTCATTTGTGTCTCAACGGGAACGAAGTGCATCAACGGCGAGTACATGAGCGACCGCGGTCTGGCGCTCAACGACTGCCACGCTGAGATAATCGCCCGCCGCTCGCTCATCAGGTACCTTTACACCCAGCTGGAGTTCTTCCTCAGGTCAGTAAAACATGTAAAATGCACATATAAGTCTGTTTCTGAGCTGGTTCCTTTTTTTCCTTTTAACCCGCTGTTGTTTTTTTGTTATAGCAACATCAAAGACGAGCACCAGAAGTCAATATTTGTGCTGTGCGACAAGGGAGGCTACAGGTTAAAGGACAACGTTCAGTTCCACCTCTACATCAGCACCTCGCCCTGCGGAGACGCCAGGATTTTCTCTCCGCATGAGGCCGGAGTGGAAGGTACGCCATGATGCCCGCACACGCCTCCTTTCTGCAGACATGTTTTTAATTTGGCCAGGTTTTAACTCAGAATTCAGTTTCAGCAACTGTTTATTTTATTTAATTAGATTCAGAGCTTTTCCCTCTTATGCTTCGTTTCATTTAATTAGAATTTTACTCCAGTTGTCCAAATATGCATTTCAGACACATTTAAACAAGGCTCTAGTAATTAGAGCGTTTTGTCATTCTCTGTCTTCCTCTATCAGTCTTTCTCCCACCCAGCCCACCCACTCTGTCTGTCTGATTAACCTCCCTCTTACTCTTGTCAGAGTGCTTTCCATTGCACATGGCAGCCTGAATAGAAAACAGCCACATTCAATTAGTCACTGAATAGATGGCGCCTGCTGGTGGAACAGCGGAAAACTTTGATAAGATAATGTGGGAGCCATTTTCTCGCTTTCTTCTCCGGCGCTCTCTCAGAAAACACCCCTATTTACTATTTAGCAGAGTGTATTTATTCCCCAGCATCTCCATAATGGGAAGGAAAAAGGGTCAAATGACCTCTACGTATGCTGTTAATGGCTCTTTTTTATGCAAACCGTTCCACAATACACAAACAGGCTGTTGCGTTACAAAGTTGTGAAAATTAAAAAGTCACTAAAGACTCAATTAACGCCTCACTATAGGGAGCAGTTACTTCAGAAATAAAGGACAGATTACTCAGCTGCTAGTGTCTGAAGTGGAGGAAATAACTCTGGCTCTAATAAAGTTGTATAAATGAATATAGAATATATGTTTAAACTAGGGCATTCACCAAAAAGTCGACTTTTCGACACGTCACCTTAATTAACACGAGTCGACTCAGATTTAGACAACTCGAAAGTTGAAGTTTAGATGTTTTAGATGACGCCCGCGATC